>JBAKBP010017773.1:0-48199 GCA_037953745.1 Lithodes maja | reverse complement strand
ATGACAACACCCTGCTTGCAACTCGCTAATGTTAGCACGAAAATATACCTCAGAATAAGGGAATAATAGGGAAAATAGGTGATAACTGAGGAATAGGAGGAAAGTGGGGAAGGAGGGGAGGTAGAGGACTGAGATTTTGCATGGCCCAGGGGCCAAAAAAAAAAAAAAAAAAAAAATAAAATAAAATAAAAAAAAAATTGTTTTCGATGTAAAAAGTTGATTTTTAGTTTTACTTACTCCAGAGAGTCTTCCCGCAGTCCGCCGGCCGAACTCTAAAGAGTCTTCCCGCAGTTCCCGGGTTAATGAAAGCATGTGATCCTCCCGGGATTCGAACTTGGGATACCACATACAGATTTGTAAACACTCTAACCACCAAGACAGTTTGTTCAGATATATATTTTCAGACTTATAACACATATTATCAAAATTTGTGTACAGAGAGGAGAGACACACACACGACTGCTCACCCCCACTGACTGTTGTATACTGAGAGAGTGCTGTGAGGGTGCTATACACTTATAAGGCCCATTGATAACTACCAAGGTCGCTATCCAGTGGCTGATAATGTACTTTTGTTGTTATCTTTCCTACTTATTTGTTATTTACATTTGAGGCATCCAGTTCAGCTTAGTTAATTAAGGGGGGTCACCGGCTTTTGTTTTATCTTTCTCTCCTTTTCTCTCTTTCCCTAGCTTGTATCCATTCGCCTCATTCAGCCTACTGTTTTAAGACGTTTATCCCCATCCAGGTGTCGATTTCTTCCTGGCGAGCAATAGCGAGCCAGCAACATATGAAGAAATCCGGCTTTGCCGGAGACATTTTTCTATCGAAAAATTTACAAATTTAGCCTGCTGTCAATTTTTTTTTTTTTAAATATGCTAACCACTGCATAAAAAACTACACTCGTAATTCAGTCATGCGTATTGTATATCCATGTATAAGATCACTACGAGGAACAGAACTTACGTGGCCAACTGTACCTGCTCTCCCACTAGCAGTATACATGCTCTACGGAATATTATTATACTCGTTGGGTGTGACTGGGAGCATATTAGGGGGGGGGGGGGGGTTCACTTTTTGGGCGATTTTGTTTTCTTCATATATTTTGTTTTCTTCATATATTTTGTTTTCTTCATATATTTTGTTTTTCTTCATATATTTTGTTTTCTCCATATATTTTGTTTTCTACTTTCCTCCCTAGACCTCCATCAAGCATATTAAAACACCCCTAGACCCCCCTTCAATAAATTTATACATTTTTCGATAACAAAAATGCCGGCCAAAGGCCGGTTCCTCTTAAATTATACAACAACTCTTGATATTGACAAAGAAATGGGGCGAAAGGTCTTAAAATCGCCAAACTAATGAGCCGAACGTCTTAAAATCTGAAAACGAATGGGGCTAAAACATGAGGAAGAAGGGAGACCAGAAACATGATCCGTTCTCTCCCAGACTACCATTGTAGTGTTAGTTGTTGTTGTTGTTGTTGTTTGAGTGTGTGTGTGTGTGTGTGTGTGTGTGTGTGTGCAGGCATAACTGCCTGCAGGGAATGCCTCCCCCAGATTTGAAAGAGTGACAGGGTCAAAATCAAGGAACGTTCGAGCTAAAATGCCTGGACACACGGAGTTTGAAGCAATTTAAGTCATAGGAAGAGGGAAAGACTGATATATATATATATATATATATATATATATATATATCATCCATTCATTGCTTATTATATATATATATATATATATATATATATATATATATATATATATATATATATATATATATATAATGTAAAATTAGAACATAAAAAGACGAAATAATAAATATATCACCAATAGAAAACTGAGGTATAGGGTCTCGCTGCCTCACCACCCCCCACATCCAGTCCGCCGCGCCCTAAACGCCCAAAATCACGTCCCAAATTTTAAAGCTACGACATTTCAACTAATTGCAATCGATTTACCGCAACTACTTACTCCTTTTTGGTAAAGATTTGTGTTGCAAGTGTAACCGTTTCCGTCTATTCCGTCGCGTTCAGCCGGAAATCGTGTTTTAGTGTCAGAAAATTTATATGTCGTAACTCTTGCAATTTTTTTAGTTACGACACTGAATTTTTGACACAGTATACATAAATGGAGTATGAGAAAATGCGTTTCTCAGATTTGGGAAATTTTGATTATCAACGAAGTTATTGATTTATTAAGCCTAGTATTTCAGTGCAAGCCCAAACACTCTTGGGAATGTTGCTGTTGTTGTTCTTGGTTATGCAGTTTATGTAACAAAATATTTGTAACTATTATCTCCGCCGACGAAGGTGGATGGAGGTTATGTTTTGCCTCCAATTGTTTGTCTGTCTGTCTGCAAACAAGATATCTCGCAAAGTTATAAACCGATGTTCACGACATTTGGTGGGCAGATAGAATATGCACCGAGGAAGGAGTGATTTTATTTATGGGGCGATCTGGAGATTTGCATGAAATTTGGTTGGTAGATAGGGTATCGTTGTGAAGCGATTTTTACGAAATTTGGTGGACAGATAGGATATGCGCCATTATAGTGCCACTCTAGATATTTGCTTCTCTTTACAATCAAATATAATAACTGTCTTGATGGTGTAATGGTTAGAGTGTTTAAAATCTGTATGTGGTAACCCAGACTCGAATCCCGGGACGATCACATGCTTTCCTTAATTTCATTGGGAGGTGTTTGGTGTTAGGAGTGGAATATATAACATAAGAATATCCATACCCATAGTAATAATTCAGGAATACTGGTTACAGGATATATAGTTAAGTCTTTGGATATGAATTCTACATGATCAAAAATAATAAATAATAAACACCATTTTTTATAATTGAGGCATAAATAAAGTTGACAACTCTCTTGACCCCTTTCTCCATCATGTTTAGCCCGATTTTTTTTTTTTTTTAGATTTTAAGACGTTCGCCCCAATAGTTGGCGATTTTAAGAACCTTCGCCTCATTTCTGTCACAGTTAAGACACACACACCCATAATTATATACACACACACACACACATGCACACACACACACACATATAGCCTACATACATACACACACATATATACACACACACACACTTACGCGCACACATATACACACACACACACACACGCAAACGCACATGCACACACACACACACAGTGATACACACCAAGAAGACAATGAAGAAAGTGTTGTGTGTGTGTACATGTGTTTGTATAGTTAGTGAAACAACCGATTAAGATGCATATATCTTTATTTAATTAACAAAGTTATTTATTTCCACCTAAAGTAAATAAATTGTATACCCATGTTGTCATTATTGTAACTTTCTATGTCAACATATGTATAACATTAGGTGATCATAATTATATGGACCTTTGCTTAGTCCTATTATGTTCTCATTGCAGACATAAACAAATTATGAACGAATGCTACTTAACAGTTAAATAATGTTAAATAGTAGAATTTGATATGGGTCTAATAGATGATACAGCTGAACTCTGGAATGCTCTCCCTGAATCCATCTTTCCCTCATTCTATGATTTAAATTGCTTCAAACTCTGTGTGTCCAGACATTTTGGCTCGAACATTCCTTGATTTTGGCCCTGTCACTCTTTCAACTCTGGGGGAGGCACTCGTCACAGGCAGTTTTGCCTTTTGTCTCCCTCATCCACATTGAAAACAAAAACAGGCATAAGAAGACAGCATTGCCCTGTGGTACATTTTCGGCTCTCTCGTAGTACTTCATATCGGCTGTGTTGGTGGTGTAGAAATTGGAAACATTTATATAGTAGGCCTATACTAGATTATTTAAGATGGAGTAAAAGGCGATACAGGCAATTGGTGGGCATAATGTACTGTATCAAAGGATAAGGGATACATGGAGAGGAATACAGCATTGCCCTGAGGTATATAATTCCGGCTCTTTTGTAGCACTTCAGAGCAGCCAAGTAGGCCTTAGGTGATATTAATAATGTTGTAGGTGTTAAAGATTATTGAGATAGGGAAGAAAAGCGTGAATGAGAGGAACGAAGGAGATGAGGCCCCACAAACAACAACAACCACTGCCACCACGCCACCAAGACAAAAGGACACAAGAGCCTCCTCACCACGCTCCGCTCGGGTCGCATGTATTACTCAGGCACTTTCCTCGACCCCAGGAAACAACACACCTGTGAGAACGGCAACAGGCAATGATGCACAAACCAGAGATGGCCACTCAAGACATCGTTGGGAAAGAATAGTGCATACAGCTCAACACACCACGTGCCCTTCTTGCCCTGAGACGCACTACCACCGTGGCTCGGATTCCCTGAAGAGCTACCGCCGTTTACTCAGATCCTCCTCCAAGCACAGCCGTCCCTCTAGCCGCGAAATGCCCCACCGAGGAGAATGACGGAAATGGCAAGACTAACTCAGCCCACCTCACCATCAGTAGAGTTGGATAGATACTAATACCACACTGGTAGGATTAGTTTCAGGAAGACTTGGGACTATTAACCGAGATATTGCCTTGAAAGAGTAAGACACTGGTGTAACTACTTGACACATTTCTCGAAGGTATCTTGGATTTGCTCGTATCCTTGTTGGACCGTACTGGTGACCACCCAGCATCTTTACATTGCCTTGATACAGGATTTACTATAATTAGAGTATACAGTACTGACAAGTGCTCTAGTTTTAGTAAACCTAAAAAAATAGTAAGGCTGGTTGGAAGACCATAAGACACTGATGAAACGGCTTCCTTCTCAGTCAGGACTCGTAGTACAAAGGAGTACAAAGGAAATCAAGCAACAACAGATCTAGTGACCCTTCAAGGCTGCTTGTCCTCCAAAACACTGAGGATCAAGTGTTCAAACAGTGGCTTATAGTGGGTAAGGGAACATTGGAAAGGGAACTATTGCCCTGGAACTAATGTCTGTGGCAGGATTAGGAAGTTAGTACGGGACAGATGGGTTAGTAACATAACAGTTATAAGTGATCTTTCGTATACCTGGGAATAAAATAAAATAATTAATTTACAAACGCAGTCAGTCGCGGGTTTGATGCAAGATATTTGTCTAGGCGAAGTTTAAAGGAGGGTGGAGGGTGGAGGGTGTAAGACACTGGTGAAACACTCCCTACTTAAGTCCTAAGATACGAGAGCGTAAGACACTGATGAAACGGCTCGTACTCGTATAAACCCAAGATCCAACATCAAAGTTCTTCCAGAGATCCTGTAAGAAGTCTGGGTTAAGGACTCGTAGTGGAGGGTGTAAGACACTGGTGAAACAACTCCCTATTTAAGTCCTACAATACGAGAGCGTAAGACACTGGTGAAACGGCTCGTATTCGTATAAGACCTCAACCCCACAGATCTTCAGAAAACCTTCAAGGAAGTCTTCACTAACTCTGCAACCGTCACACGGAAAGATAACCACCACGGATCTGGACGTCATCGGGAATACAACGCAGCCGCATCTTCAAAGACCGTCGGAACCTGCAAAAGATCTCCCCCTTGAGGCGCCTAGTGGATCCTCGATCATGCTGTTGTATAATTACTTATCCATGTCTGATGTAACATTGTACCTCTAATCATATGTTACTGTCAAATAAGAATAATCTATGCTTGTACTCTGTGTTATATTGTCCTCTATTGCCTTCGTACTTGTGTTTGTGTTGGTCTCCTTTTCCCCAGTCGGGTAAGAACCTACTTAATGAGTCAATACAATTATACAACCCCCGTAAAAACTTGGTATAACAATTATGTTGAAAGCGATACAGGCAGCTGGTAGGAATAGTGAATGGTGTCAAATGATAGTGGATACATGGATAAGAATACAGCGTTGCCCTGAGGTACATAACCGGCCCTCTCGTAATACTTCATAGCGCCCGTGTTGGTGGTGTGTGTGTGGAGTTGGACGCTGGAGTACCCGAGTCTTGCTGCTTCTTCGTGAGCAGCCGTGATCAGTCTGAAGAACATAGAGCACAAATTTATATATATTATTCAACAAGGGGATTATAAAGCACATATCCAGATTTACGTTTTGTAAACTAGGATTACTATTATACATCTTGGCTATATAATGTTAATGGTCAAGTGCAATATAAGATAACCACTTGATTTACTAAAGAAAAATATATTCAAATAGTTTTATTGTGTAGTTTATTTATATCAACATACTGCAATTAATTGACTATGTGAAAGATGGTCACAAATGTAAAGTTAACTCTTGCGAATGTCTATAGCAAGTAGGGAAACTTCAGCCATGTTCGATTAAACTCTGTCTGAACAGAACACTCGGTATTTGGTCTTTGAGTCATAGGAAGAGGAAAAGATGCCCTGATGAAATGTGTTCCAGTGTTTATCGGTAATTGCTTAAAATATTGCTGACAGTAACAACACTTCTGCAATTTATTATTACCCAGCAAGTTACATGAATATTTATTGAAATAGAAAACATATTTAATTTAATTTTCATTACTAGTTTAAAGGTTTAAAGACTTACTAAATATAGTATACTGTACTTGGTTATGGAAATTATTAGTAGTCTTATACATGGAGTTTTGGGACAAGTGGCGTCTTATCCCCTTCAATTATAAGACACCTATACATATCATATATTATGTACAGTACAAAGGAATAGTGTCCGACGTAACTACCCACTCGGGCAGGGCATTCCAACACTTTATTACTCTTATAAAGAAAGTGTTACCTCTTAAGTTAGTTCTCCAGTGGCTCGGGCGTTCCAATTTGAGACTGTGTCCTCTAAGCGAGTTTGAACTAAGTTTGAAGAACTTTGTATGATCAATGTTCTCAAAGCCATGCAAAAATGTAAATCTCTAAATCGTAATTATAACAAATTCTGTCAGAATCCAAGGCTAGAAATTCACAAATAACTACCCTAGCCCCTAGGGCAATTTCGCGTTTTAAAGGTTAAGGAAGCCATACTGTCGGTCTGAGAGTAGGTTATTGGAACATACATTTTTAAGAAACTTTGAGGCAAGATTAGTTTCAAAAGCTTTAGAAATGCAAGAAATGAGAGCAATTGTAGTACAACAGGAGGAAAGCAGTCCGGTCTGTACGCCTTCTTCGTATTAAGACCAGAGAGGGTGGAAAGTAAACCCTTGGAAGAGATTATGATATTAGGCATAAGTAGGAAAGAAGGGGGTGGAGAGGGAGAAATAGCACCGGAATTATCCAAGGTGGAGTTTTTAGCAATAGTGTTAGCGAAGAGTTCAGTTGTGTCAGAGGAGGAAGTGACGGTGGTGCCGTCAGAGTGAAAAAGAGGAGGGAAAGACGAAGAAGAAAAATTGTTGGAGAGGTTTTTGGCTAGATGCCAGAAGACTTGGGAAGAACTAGAGTTGGATAGTTCAAATTTATCTTGAAGGAGGGTATGGGGGGGGGGGGGTAAGCTTGATGGAGGTCTATGGAGGAAACTAAACAAAATTTAAAATATATATAAATGAGGAAATATATATGCCCATCCCCCCTAAATAAAGTATATAGGCATATTTATTTGTTCTAGCCCTCCTTCTCCATCCTGTGACTGTCGACTGACCTGGAAGCCACGCCTCTCCTCCTGAAGGGGTGACTGACGAAGATCCTCACAAGTTCAGTCACTTGAGGTTCCATGGTATCACACAGCCCCATCATGCCCACTACTTTTTCCCCGCAGGTCGCCACCAGGAACGCTCTGTTAGGGTTAAATAACAATGATAATAAAACTATTAATAATAATAATAATAATATTAATAATAAATAATGATAACTGTATAATTAGTCAGCAAGTCAGTAAGTAGCCAAACCCGAATTCCTTTAACCCAAGGGCTCCTATAGGTTTTACTGGGAGAAACCAACGCTCCTTCCGGGTAGATCGCACATTAAAACAAAAACATAAATAAATAAAATAAAACAGGGTGGGTGAAATGGAAACAATATGTGATTAGGTGGTATGGTTTCTTATCACCCCCCCCCCCCTCTCTTACCCTCCCATGTATGAACCTTACCTCCCCCCCCTCTCCATCTCCTCCCCTCCCCCTTTCTCCCTCCACTTCCCCCCTCCTTATTTATTCAATATTTTCCCTCCCCCACTGCCTATAAATTGTCTCTCTCGCCTCAAATACATTTAGTCACCCTTCTGTACACTCCCCTACCCCCCTCCTCCCTCATAAAAGCCTGGGAGACAGCCAGAATGTTACTATACCTCAACCAGGCAGAGGAAGCACATCTCGGTGGGGATTCTCCGGCCTCTCTCTCTCTCTCTCTCTCTCTCTCTCTCTCTCTCTCTCTCTCTCTCTCTCTCTCTCTCTCTCTCTCTCTCTCCCCCCCCCCCCCCGCCCCATCACAAATATACTACTTAACATTAGATATTTCCTCTTTACACTTATTTTCTGGTTCTTCAATGCTCACATGGTCATTATACAAGTAAAATATGTGCCTATGAAGCAGTAATAGTGCTTTATATGGTAAATATAACACATTTTTGTTCAAATTGCCCTTTAAAGACATTGTACCGGCGGCATTTTATTAAAAAAAACATGTCTGTCGCAACTGCCGAGTTAAAGTGGTAGGAAGGATCAGCAAGAAAAGGCTTGCTGATCCCTTACTGGGAGTAAATTCTGGAGGTGGGATTCCCAGTCCCAACCTCCAGGGGCTATCTGCTCCACAAAAGGGACGGGCGATGAGGTCGCCACATCACTACACCTCAATCATAAAAATATATCATAATATTGACCTAAATCCCTCTTCTTGTCAGATTACCAGTTATCAGAAGAGACAACCAAATATTGTGTTATTCTTGGAGGTAGATTTGTATATAATAAAGATTCGGAGTATGGACCCCGCACTCTATTAGGAGTATGGACCCCGCACTCTATTAGGAGTATGGACCCCGCACTCTATTAGGAGTATGGACCCCGCACTCTATTAGGAGTATGGACCCCGCACTCTATTAGGAGTATGGACCCCGCACTCTATTAGGAGTATGGACCCCGCACTCTATTAGGAGTATGGACCCCGCACTCTATTAGGAGTATGGACCCCGCACTCTATTAGGAGTATGGACCCCGCACTCTATTAGGAGTATGGACCCCGCACTCTATTAGGAGTATGGACCCCGCACTCTATTAGGAGTATGGACCCCGCACTCTATTAGGAGTATGGACCCCGCACTCTATTAGGAGTATGGACCCCGCACTCTATTAGGAGTATGGACCCCGCACTCTATTAGGAGTTTTTTTTTTTTTTTTTTTTTTTTTTTTTTATGTGATTGAGGGAGGCAAAAGGCATAACTGCCTATAGCGAGTGCCTCCCCCATAGTTGAAAGAGTGACAGGGCCAAAATCAAGGGACGTTCGAGCCAAAATGCCTGGACACACGGAGTTTGAAGCAATTTAAGTCATAGGAAGAGGGAAAGACTGATTCTGGGAGAGAGTTCCAGAGCTCAGATGTTGAGTAGAAGAAAGTTTGAGAGTAACGTTTCACTCTTGGGTTGGAGAGTTGCACAGAGTAGGGGTGGGATTGAGTTGCAAGACGGGTACCATGTGCCCTACGTAAAGGAGGTGGTATGCACTGGGATAGCTCTGAGGAACACTGATTATTATAGTAGCGATAGAATAGCGAGAGAGATGCAACATTGCGGCGGAGAGAGAGAGATTGCAGAGAGTTGGTGAGTGGACGGGAGTTAATGATACGAAAGGCCTTCCTTTCAACTTTGTCTAGGAGAGCGGTGTGAGAGGAACCTCCCCACACATGTGAACAATACTCAATACAAGGGCGCACTATGCCCCTGTACAGAGCAAGAAGCTGTGCAGGGGAAAAGAACCCCCTAAGGCGGTTGAGCACACCCAGCTTCTGGGAGGCTGCCTTAGCAAGACTGGTAATATGGTCCTTCCAAATGAGAGCAGAAGAAAAAGAGACACCAAGAATATTGAGAGAAGATGAAGGGTTGATTTTTGTATTGTTGAAGAATAAGGGATAGTCCGCTGGGAGATCCTGACGGGTAGATAGATGGAGAAATTGGGTTTTGGAAGCATTAAAGTTAACAAGGTTTTCTCTGCCCCAATTGGAAATAGTATTTAGATCAGAATTTAAGAGTTCTATGGCTTCATTACGTTTGTCGTTGAGGGATTGCTGGCTGGGGCGTTCTGAAAAACTAATGGAGTAGTGTAAGGTTGAGTCGTCTGCGTATGAATGGATGGGAATTAAGGTACAGTTAAGGAGATCATTTATAAAAATTAGAAAGAGAATAGGAGATAGGACAGAGCCCTGAGGAACACCGGAGTTTATAGGGTGAGGAAGTGAACAATGGCCGTCCACAACCGCAGCTATGGAACGGCCGGAAAGGAAATTAAAGACAAAGGCACAGATGGAGGGATAGAAACCGAAGGAGGGTAGTTTAGAAATTAAAGATTTATGCCAGACTCTATCGAAGGCTTTCGATATGTCTAGTGCAATAGAAAAAGTCTCACCGAAGTCCCGAAAGGAGGATGACCAAGAGTTAGTAAGATATGAAAGAAGATCACCAGTAGAGCGACCCTTAAGGAAGCCATACTGGCGATCTGAGAGCAGATTATGAGAAGAGAAATGCTTAAGAAATTTGGAAGCAAGAATAGTTTCAAAAACTTTAGAAAGACAAGAGATAAGAGCAATTGGACGATAGTTGGAGGGTTGAGAGCGGTCACCCTTCTTTGGGACAGGTTGAATGTGAGCAAACTTCCAGCATGAAGGGAAAACGTTAGAGGATAGACAGAGACGAAAGAGTTTGCCTAGGCAGGGAGTCAGCACGGAAGCACAGTTTTTGAGAACAACAGGAGGAACACCGTCCGGACCGTACGCCTTATTAGTGTTAAGCCCAGAGAGGGTAGAAAGTACATCTTTAGAAGAGATTAGGATATTAGGCATAAGTAAGAGAGAGGAGGGCGGAGAGGGAGGAATAGCACCGGAATCATCCAAGGTGGAGTTTCTAGCAAAAGTTTGAGCAAAGAGTTTAGCTTTGTCAGAGGAAGAAGTGATGGTTGTGCCATCAGAGTGGGAAAGGGGAGGGAAAGACGAGGAAGAGAAATTGTTGGAGAGGTTTTTGGCTAGATGCCAGAAAGCTTGGGAAGAGCTAGAGTTGGATAGTTCAGTGCATTTATTATTGATGAAAGAGTGTTTGGCAAGTCGAAGAACAGATTTGGCTTGATTCCGGGCAGAAACATATGAAGAATGAGAGTCTTGAGTTTTAAGGCGTCGGTACCGTTTGAATGCTTCCTCCTTATTGCGGACAGCAGTAGAACAGGCGTGAGTAAACCAAGATTTTTTAGCATTAGTCTGAGAGAAAGAGAATGGAATGTATGCTTCCATGCCCGATAGGATTACCTCGGTAATGCGTTCAGCACTCTCCGAGGGTCCTCGGCCATGGAAGCAGAAATCATTCCATGGGAAATCAAAGAAGTATTGCCGAAGAGCCTCCCAGTCGGCAGCGCCAAAGTGCCACAAGCGCCGCCGGCTAGGAGGATCGGGTGGCTGTACTGGAGAGATAGGACAGGTGACAGAGATAAGTTTATGGTCGGAGGAGCCCAAAGGAGAGAAAAGATCGACAGTATAAGAAGAAGGGTTAGAAGTTAGAAACAGGTCAAGAATGTTGGGCCGATCTCCGATGCGATCCGGGATACGGGTGGGTTGCTGAACTAACTGCTCTAGGTCATTTAGGATAGAAAAGACGTAGGCTTGTTCACCAGGTGGATCAGTAGTGTGAGAGGAGAGCCATTGGCGGTGGTGAACGTTGAAATCTCCTAAGATGGAGATTTCTGAGAAAGGAGAAATGGATAGAATGTGTTCCACTGTAGAGTTTAGATAGTCAAAGAATTTAGGAAAGTTGGTAGAGTTAGGGGAAAGATAGACAGCACAGAAATATTTAGTAAGAGAATGACAGGAAAGTTTGAGCCATAAAGTTGAGAATTCAGAGGAGTCGAAATCGGGAACACGAGAGCAAGTGAGTTTGTTGTGCACATATGCACAACATCCGCCATTGGCTTTGAAACTAGGATAGAGAAAGTAGGAGGATACAGAGAAGGGGTTGCTGGATGTTGCTATAGACACCTGGGTTTCGGTGAGGAAGAGAAGATCAGGTTTGTAGGAGGAGAGATGGTGCTCAACAGAGTGAAAGTTAGAGGAAAGTCCGCGAATGTTGCAGAAATTAATAGAAAGAGTAACAGGCCGAGGTCCAGGTAATTGTGTGGGGTCGTCAGGGGATGGTCGGTCGGGTGAGGGGGCATTTATGGTCCCCCCCCCTGGGGACTCCGAGGCTAGGCTAAAATTCATCATTTTTGTGGGGTTTTTTTAATTTTGGTGTGGAGGAATGAAGTGTGGTCTGCATGTTTAGTGTAGTGAAGTGGATAGGAGGAGGAGGTGTTTGTGAGAGCTAGCTGGATTGCTCTCAGTGTAAATGAGGCACAAAGAAAATCAGTAAGAGAGGCCAAGCAAATGAAACAGGAGTTCCAGCGACTCTTTATCACATGCCTATAACCTCACCTGGGTCTAGCCCTGATCGATTGGTGCCTACAATCTCCCCACACTCTATTAGGAGTATGGACCCCGCACTCTATTAGGAGTATGGACCCCGCACTCTATTAGGAGTATGGACCCCGCACTCTATTAGGAGTATGGACCCCGCACTCTATTAGGAGTATGGACCCCGCACTCTATTAGGAGTATGGACCCCGCACTCTATTAGGAGTATGGACCCCGCACTCTATTAGGAGTATGGACCCCGCACTCTATTAGGAGTATGGACCCCGCACTCTATTAGGAGTATGGACCCCGCACTCTATTAGGAGTATGGACCCCGCACTCTATTAGGAGTATGGACCCCGCACTCTATTAGGAGTATGGACCCCGCACTCTATTAGGAGTATGGACCCCGCACTCTATTAGGAGTATGGACCCCGCACTCTATTAGGAGTATGGACCCCGCACTCTATTAGGAGTATGGACCCCGCACTCTATTAGGAGTATGGACCCCGCACTCTATTAGGAGTATGGACCCCGCACTCTATTAGGAGTATGGACCCCGCACTCTATTAGGAGTATGGACCCCGCACTCTATTAGGAGTATGGACCCCGCACTCTATTAGGAGTATGGACCCCGCACTCTATTAGGAGTATGGACCCCGCACTCTATTAGGAGTATGGACCCCGCACTCTATTAGGAGTATGGACCCCGCACTCTATTAGGAGTATGGACCCCGCACTCTATTAGGAGTATGGACCCCGCACTCTATTAGGAGTATGGACCCCGCACTCTATTAGGAGTATGGACCCCGCACTCTATTAGGAGTATGGACCCCGCACTCTATTAGGAGTATGGACCCCGCACTCTATTAGGAGTATGGACCCCGCACTCTATTAGGAGTATGGACCCCGCACTCTATTAGGAGTATGGACCCCGCACTCTATTAGGAGTATGGACCCCGCACTCTATTAGGAGTATGGACCCCGCACCTACCTATTAGGAGTATGGACCCCGCACTCTATTAGGAGTATGGACCCCGCACTCTATTAGGAGTATGGACCCCGCACTCTATTAGGAGTATGGACCCCACACTCTATTAGGAGTATGGACCCCGCACTCTATTAGGAGTATGGACCCCGCACTCTATTAGGAGTATGGACCCCGCACTCTATTAGGAGTATGGACCCCGCACTCTATTAGGAGTATGGACCCCGCACTCTATTAGGAGTATGGACCCCGCACTCTATTAGGAGTATGGACCCCGCACTCTATTAGGAGTATGGACCCCGCACTCTATTAGGAGTATGGACCCCGCACTCTATTAGGAGTATGGACCCCGCACTCTATTAGGAGTATGGACCCCGCACTCTATTAGGAGTATGGACCCCGCACTCTATTAGGAGTATGGACCCTGCACTCTATTAGGAGTATGGACCCCGCACTCTATTAGGTTTATACAATAACGACCAAAAGATTATCGGATTGATTGAAACTCCATATTTTATAAACAGGTACGGTTAGGTTAGTTAGGTTAGGTATACAACCCCCTGCACACTACTATACCTAACCTATATACAGTTGGTGATGGGCTGGTCTATCAGAGTGAGAACTGAGCGATCTCTGCCATACCCATAGCTTATTTCCTAGCTCTCAAGTGACGGCGTCTTTTCCGTTGATTGACCTCCCAATCTACCAAGATTGGAAGCCAAAGCGTCACATTTTTCCTTTGCCCCTCAACTTTCTCTTCATAATTGCTGAGGGGCACAGGGCCCTGGGTGGGGCTTTGGTTTCCCGGGCGTTTCCGCACCCTCCTCAGCTCCCCGCCATGGAGTGGCTTCGGTCACCCAGGCTTTATTGTGGTAGGCAGGGAGGGTTCTGTGGGGGCGCTCGGTTATGGCCTTGGCCTTGGGGCTTGTGACGCATGTCGAGTATGAGCATGCTGTACAGAACGCCCAGTCAGGCCCCACCCTCGCTAGGATCGTCAGGGCAGGAACTTTGGCTGTAGTCTGTGTAGAGTTTCCTAACTCAGTTTATGTGAACCGTTGTACTATAAGTATTATCATTATGTATTTTGTTTTCTTCTAAGTCAACGAGTTCTATTTTATATCATTAGATATAAGTATTGTGTGTGGGATTTATATATATATAATGATGCGAAGAGAGAGAGAGTTATGTAACGGAGGACAGTGTGCGCGCCACGAGGTGTGTAGGCCTCACTCCCTCCTCCCTCCTTCCCCCCTCCCTCCCCCCTCATCAAGAGCGTGGGAATCCTTTGTCGATCCCAGATTGAGAGAGCGAATGTGACGTCATGATTGCCGTTATGCTCGCTACGGGGCCGAGTATAAAAAGGGAGGTCTCGCCATTTTTAGATCAGAACTCATCAGGCAAAGCGACCTCTCATATCCCTTGCAACTATCCATATTCTTCCGACTGATGTGAACTTTCTCTACTCTCTGAACAGCCTATCTTCTACTCTTCTCGTCCCTGTGTAACCTCCATGACCCCTTTGGTGCAGATTTAGTCAGCCAAAGTATTATCGCTTGAGTTCTCACGAGATAAGTGCCTGTTAGATAGCCTATTTTTGGAAGGGTTAACTAGAATAGGATTGATTGATGTTTGTTGCACTCGTATATGCATTTCCCTGTGTGCGATTATTCATGTTCCTGTTTTCTGCTGGTTTAGGCAATGCTAGACTGGGATAGGGTTTCTGAGTTGTGATTTCCTATGAGTACTAGGTTGCGGTTGAACCAGTACAATTGCAACGGAGACGTGGAACGCCTAGGTGGTCTTTTTGATTGTGTACCGTGGGAGTTTAGCACTGTGTTGCGAGTGAGGGCTTTTGCCTGTGCCACCCAACACTGTGCTATCTCATTTGCTTGACTTTGAGAGGATCGCCAGGAGAGAACCAGATACTAGTGATCTGGATCTCTCAAGAGAGCATCCCGTCAATTACCGTAATTTGGCCGCACAGTCTTAAGGACCTCGCTAGGCTACGAGCCGCTTGCTCAGCCATTGTCTCTTAACCTTAGATATCCCAGCTAGACTTTGCTCGACCAGCAGATACAGCATAGTATTGAAGCTTCTCCTTATGTATATTATTGTTTAAGCACTATTGATTTCATGTGTGGCACGCTTAGCTACTTCAGAGATTAGTGGCCCACGAGCACAATCTTAGTAGGCTATTGCCAGTGCATTGTCGGAGTACTTCTTCTTAATGTTTGCCATATCCTATTGCTTATTCTTATAATTCTTCTTATGTCAATTTAAAGCCTTTAATTACCAGTGAGTTATTCATTAAATTGCTGTTCAAAATCCGATACTTACTTCTTATGAGTATTCGAGAAGCATCTAACTTATCAGAAGATTCCTTGCTTGATGCTCGAGGACTATTGTTTAACGTAACGTAATAGTGCCGATCCGAAGTAGAGGGTGGAGGACTTCTTAAGTTCTTAGTTCAAGGGTGGATTACTTCGGCTTCGGCCAACACTATTCTTTAGTGTTGTAGTACTTTCTTCTTTGTTTGATTGTTGACCAGACTAGATAACTCCCGTCTTGTTATTAGTCTGTTGTGTGAAACGCTAGTACCGAGTTCTTGTATACCCCGTTATAGCAGATAGAACTCTGGAGGGTAGTGGCGTTTTTTGTTCGGCTGGCAGTACTCTGGGGTTGGGATCGTGTGTTTCCGTTGTGGCAGCGAGCCATACTCGAGTCCTGTGTAAGAGCCCTAGTGTACCCGAGTGCCCGGTCATAACAAATGGCGACCTTGCTTAGGATTTTGTGAACAGTATAATTTTTTGCAGAGTTGTACAACATTTGTTTGTTCGTACTTTAGCGTACATATTGAAGAATATTTTTTTTTGTAAGGCAATTAGGAGAGCATTTAAGAGACTCCAGTTAATTTAGTAATTAGTGCTTGCATAAGGGAGTTTAACACTTTTGTCTCGAGAATTTTTTGGTGAACTTCAGTATGTCGGGCCCTAGTACTGACGAGGAGCGAGAGATGCTAAGTGAGGAGGTGCCGTTAGTAACTAGTGAGGAGGATGCTAGACTTTTTGTGAGTAAGCGGTACCACGTGACGGAGGAGAGGCTGACTGGGGTGAATGTTTATGGCTTGCACCTGATAGCCAAGGTTTTGGGTCTATCCAATGTAGGAGGGATGTCCAAGGGGGAGCTGATTTCCTGGGTGTTGCGTGGGCGACATGGGGTTTCGGAGGAGAGGGCGTTTGGGGGGGTTCCTCCCCAGATCCCCTCTCACTCGACTCCCACAGTGCCGTCCACTCAGTTGCCGGAGGTTAGCACTCTCCCACAGAGGGTTGAGCATTGGAAGATTGGAGTGCCCTCGGGCGGTGCGTATGGTGGTTCCCCAGTTCTTGCCCCCCCTCCTTCAGTAGTGGCAGCTCCCTCTTCCGGCCTGTCTCCTGAGATGATATTTAAACTCGAGCTTGCTAAAATGGAGAATGAGACCAGGAGGCGGGAGGATGAGACTAGGAAGCAGGAGATTGAGTCTAGGAAGCAGGAGAAGGAGATTGAGGCTGAGATTAGGAGGCACGAGGCTGAGCTTAGGTACGACTCAGAGAAATATTGTGCTCAAATAGATTTAGATAAGACTCGTGCAGAGTCGACAGGGATTCGGATGGGCCGTGAGGGCCAAGTAAGAGAACAGTCCTTGTCTCACTTAGTCAAATTGGTGCCGGCATTTAGTGAAACTGAAGTCACAGAATTTTTTAATCGTTTTGAGAAGAAGTGTAGGGAGCATAATTGGCCTGAAGAGAAGTGGGCAGCTCTAGTCTCCTCAAGACTTACGGGTAAGGGTCTGAAGGCTTATGATGCACTGCCTTTAGAGTCTTGCATTGACTACCCAGTATTGAAGAGAGCTGTCCTACGGGCATACGAGTTGCAACCAGAAACATATCGATTGAAGTTTCGGGGTGTTACGAAGACTAGGGAGGCGACCTTTCTTGAACATGCCCGGGACTTAAAAGATGCACTTGCTAACTGGACACGTTCTGAGAAAGCTGAGACGGCCGAACAGTTGACTGAGCTGTTTCTGCTCGAGCAGTTTTATAAGTGTACTGGTGCAGATATGACTTTAACTATTAAAGAAAAGAACCCTAAAACTCTACAGGAGGCAGCTGAGATGGCTGACCTCCGGCTATCATTAATTCGTGGGTGCGGGTCTGCCCAGCGTAGTGAGGCAGGTAACAAGGGGCGTGACACCCCACCCCCCCGAGTTAGTGATATACATTATGCAAACAAGTACAAGAGCTATGATACCAAGACTGACCACAAGACTAACACCGTCCCATTTAAGAAGGGGCCGGGCCCTTCCCAGTACCAAGGGAAGCCCAGAGGGGAGTTGGAGTGTTATCTTTGTCATGAAAAGGGGCACTTTGCAAGAGTCTGTCCTAGCAAACCACCTACAGCAGCTGTGTCTTTGGCCTGCAACATTGGTGTGTCTCCGAAGTCTTCTGAGTTTGCCCGGGGCAGTTCGTCAGAGGCTGAGGCACAGCCAATGCAGAAGCACCTGGGAGGCTCGAACCCTGCTCAGGATGTTTTTTGCGACCATAGAGGACGGGGTTGCGTGATGTGGGCGGGGCGCAAGCATGGAGTAGAGGTCTTGCGTGATACAGGTGCTTCCCAGACTCTGATGAACAATTTGACTGGCTACCCTATAAATGCGGCTCGGGTGGTAGTGGTGCAGGGTATTAATGCAACTCGGTCATACCCGCTGGTGCGGTTGGAGTTGGAGGTGGATGGTGTGACACGTGAATTGGATGTTGGGATTGTGGAGAAACTGCCAGTGGAGGGCGTCGACCTTCTTCTCGGTAACGACTTTGCAATGCCCGCTTCTGAGGTTCTACCCTTAGTCGTTGCCGAGAGGACGGCCGACGTGAGTGGGGGAGAGCAAGAGTGGGTCGAGCGGTGCCAGACACAACCCATGGCGTGTGTTGTCACCCGAGCTCGGGCAGATAAAGTGTCACAGCCTAGTCCTCCGTCTTCAGACCAGCAGAGGAACGATCAACAGGAGGAGGCTAAAGCTGGAGTTGGTTTTAAGAGTTTTGACTCGGCGGCTCTCCTGGGTGATTTAGTATTGGCACCTATGTTAGAGTCTGGAGAGGCCCCAGGACCTGTCACAGCTGGTGAGGAGGTAGGGCCGGAAGAGACTCCGAGGCAGCAACGTTGCACACGGAGAGAAAAAAGGGTTGCTCAGTTTGATATTGGGGAAGGACTTGGGTTGCTTCGGAAGCATCTAGACAGGTTGGTTCCCTCAGATATTTGTAAACTGCAGTTGGAGGATCCGGAAGTTCAGAAGTGTGGTAATGGTGCTGTCGAGATTAAACACGAGGACGGGGAAGCATGTCATGTGAACCTGTTGGAGGAGTTTGTGAGGCAACCACCTGAGCAGCCTACTGTCCCTGCGTTGGTCTGCCGCGGCCAAGGTGGAGAAGGAGAGGGGGGCAGTAGGGCACAGGTGGAGGAGAGTAGGGATTGTCATGTCTCGGCGAAGCAGTGGGCGGGGGACACGAGTCTGGTGGCTGTGGAAGTGCTAGAGCACCTGCCTGAGCAGCAGTGTGCAGCACTCCAGCACCAGCTCGGTTCATACCCCACTGGTCGTGCCGAGCCCCTGAGTCTCACAACTCGGGCGGTGCGAGATGTTCCGCAGGCAGGTCATGTGACTGTTAAAAGACCGTTAGCCTCGTTGTTTCGGTGGTTTAAGGTGGGCGACGAGGCCTTGGCATGGTTGCCAGGTCAGGGTCGACCCATGGCTGCCAAGGGTGGTGGTCAAAAGGAGGACATTGAGCAGATTGGTAGGGTCGGCTGTGGTATCGCAGTGCCCGGTCGTCACATAGCCTCCCAATGCTGCTCTAGTCTAATGCAACAGCCCTACCACAGACCGACTGTATCTGGCCATGTCGCTAAAAGCGGTGATGCTGCGCAGGCAGATGTCGTCACAAGGAATGTGGGGGTGCGCATGTACGGTATCGGCGGGGAAGCCTTAGCTATAATGAACTGTGGGAGTGACTGCACGGGTGGTACTGATTGTCCCTCTCATGACCTGGCTGTTCTAGGGACGAAGGTGGAGAAGGAGGGAGACTACAGGTTAGAAGCTGCGGTCTCGGCTGGGTTGTGGGAGGGCACAAGGCATGTTGTTCGTGGAGACAGTGCAAGGCTCAGTTTAATTCCCTGCCGTATAAATCCTGCTCGACAGCCTATGGTGCAAGCAGAGCTGGATTACGTGTGGACGAAGGATCTGAGGGATAAGGAATGTCGTGAGTGGTCGTTGCTTGTAACTTTGTCCGAGCGTGCTAAAGAGGTATGTGGTTTTGTTGTGGACGGGAGTACCTACCAGTGCAATGTTGTGCCTGACGGACTTAAGAATGCACCAGCAACGTGTCAGAGCCTGATGAATGAAAGTGAAAAGGACAATGATGCGCTGGGGCATTTCGAGATCTATGTTCCAGCCTATGGTCCGGTCGGTGTAGTTTACCCAGATCATTACCCTCTCAAGATCTTGGACCCGTTTCACAATCGGAATATGAGGCTGACCAGGTGGTCACTAAGGTTATTGGTATATAACCTGGACATAAGCCATATTGCCGGTTGTGACAACGAGGTTGCATGTGGTCGTTCAGGGGTATATGATCCTGGGTAAATTGACACACGGGTAGCCTCCTGCTTTGGTTTGAGTAGTATTTTGCGCTTGGTGCTTGTTGGCTCGCGGTTGTAGCCCAGCGTATTGGGTCGTAAAGCAGGAGTTGAGCGTTTGGTATAGAAGAAAAATAGGCTGCCCTTATAGTGCAGCCGGAAAAAACATATTAAAATATAAAAATCATATAAAAACTCTTTCTTTTTGATGAAGATAATTGTATAAGTTTGTCATAGCCTATAAAGTGTTTGAGTAGTCCACGAACTATCAAACGGCTGAGCTGTTGTAAGCTCGCTCTGGGAGCATGATATTATGTCTTTTACTATTGTTGGGAGGAGTTATGAAATGTGATTTTTTTTTTTTTTTATAAGATGTGTTTTAGTGATAAACTCAGCGTTGTTTTAGTGCCATGCGGTCGCTGGGTGTGAGGGGTTTGATGGGGTTCTGTATATCAGATTTTAGCTCAGGGTTGAGCAAGTAAAATCTTGGGGGAGGTGTGACGCATGTCGAGTATGAGCATGCTGTACAGAACGCCCAGTCAGGCCCCACCCTCGCTAGGATCGTCAGGGCAGGAACTTTGGCTGTAGTCTGTGTAGAGTTTCCTAACTCAGTTTATGTGAACCGTTGTACTATAAGTATTATCATTATGTATTTTGTTTTCTTCTAAGTCAACGAGTTCTATTTTATATCATTAGATATAAGTATTGTGTGTGGGATTTATATATATATAATGATGCGAAGAGAGAGAGAGTTATGTAACGGAGGACAGTGTGCGCGCCACGAGGTGTGTAGGCCTCACTCCCTCCTCCCTCCTTCCCCCCTCCCTCCCCCCTCATCAAGAGCGTGGGAATCCTTTGTCGATCCCAGATTGAGAGAGCGAATGTGACGTCATGATTGCCGTTATGCTCGCTACGGGGCCGAGTATAAAAAGGGAGGTCTCGCCATTTTTAGATCAGAACTCATCAGGCAAAGCGACCTCTCATATCCCTTGCAACTATCCATATTCTTCCGACTGATGTGAACTTTCTCTACTCTCTGAACAGCCTATCTTCTACTCTTCTCGTCCCTGTGTAACCTCCATGACCCCTTTGGTGCAGATTTAGTCAGCCAAAGTATTATCGCTTGAGTTCTCACGAGATAAGTGCCTGTTAGATAGCCTATTTTTGGAAGGGTTAACTAGAATAGGATTGATTGATGTTTGTTGCACTCGTATATGCATTTCCCTGTGTGCGATTATTCATGTTCCTGTTTTCTGCTGGTTTAGGCAATGCTAGACTGGGATAGGGTTTCTGAGTTGTGATTTCCTATGAGTACTAGGTTGCGGTTGAACCAGTACAATTGCAACGGAGACGTGGAACGCCTAGGTGGTCTTTTTGATTGTGTACCGTGGGAGTTTAGCACTGTGTTGCGAGTGAGGGCTTTTGCCTGTGCCACCCAACACTGTGCTATCTCATTTGCTTGACTTTGAGAGGATCGCCAGGAGAGAACCAGATACTAGTGATCTGGATCTCTCAAGAGAGCATCCCGTCAATTACCGTAATTTGGCCGCACAGTCTTAAGGACCTCGCTAGGCTACGAGCCGCTTGCTCAGCCATTGTCTCTTAACCTTAGATATCCCAGCTAGACTTTGCTCGACCAGCAGATACAGCATAGTATTGAAGCTTCTCCTTATGTATATTATTGTTTAAGCACTATTGATTTCATGTGTGGCACGCTTAGCTACTTCAGAGATTAGTGGCCCACGAGCACAATCTTAGTAGGCTATTGCCAGTGCATTGTCGGAGTACTTCTTCTTAATGTTTGCCATATCCTATTGCTTATTCTTATAATTCTTCTTATGTCAATTTAAAGCCTTTAATTACCAGTGAGTTATTCATTAAATTGCTGTTCAAAATCCGATACTTACTTCTTATGAGTATTCGAGAAGCATCTAACTTATCAGAAGATTCCTTGCTTGATGCTCGAGGACTATTGTTTAACGTAACGTAATAGTGCCGATCCGAAGTAGAGGGTGGAGGACTTCTTAAGTTCTTAGTTCAAGGGTGGATTACTTCGGCTTCGGCCAACACTATTCTTTAGTGTTGTAGTACTTTCTTCTTTGTTTGATTGTTGACCAGACTAGATAACTCCCGTCTTGTTATTAGTCTGTTGTGTGAAACGCTAGTACCGAGTTCTTGTATACCCCGTTATAGCAGATAGAACTCTGGAGGGTAGTGGCGTTTTTTGTTCGGCTGGCAGTACTCTGGGGTTGGGATCGTGTGTTTCCGTTGTGGCAGCGAGCCATACTCGAGTCCTGTGTAAGAGCCCTAGTGTACCCGAGTGCCCGGTCATAACAGGCTGTTCGGCCAGGCAGCTTGGGGAACAACAACAACAACAACAACAACCTATATACAGTACAATTGTGCAAGCTGCTTCACCTTTGCGGATGATTAATGTAGTGGTCCGTTAGATGTACTATGTCTGGTCCTTCTTGAAAAACGAAACGAATCCTCTTCCAGAAGGTCCGGAATACTATCAGTCCTGCTGCCGCGGTGATTCCAACCCCGACCAATGTGCTCCACCACAGGCCAACCTTAAGAGATGAATTATTGGTATTATTATTATTATTTAGTAATAGTAGTAGTAGTAGTAGTAGTAGTAGTAGTTGTAGTAGTAGTAGTAGTAGTTGTAGTAGTAGTAGTAGTAGTAGTATATTATTTGTTTTTATATGTATTTGTTTTAAAGTTTCCTCGCTAGACCTCCATCAAGCTTAACACAAATCCCCTAGACCCCCTTAGAGATAAATTTGTAAATTATTTGGTAGAAAAACTGCCCGGCCTAAGGCCGGTTCTTCCTGAACTTACAGGCTCGCTATTGCTCGCCAGGAAAAAATTGACACCTAAATGGCACGAAACGTCCTAATATTGACAAAGAAAGGGGATGAAAGGTTTTAAAATCGCCAAACTAATGGAACGAACGTCTTATAATTTCAAAACTAGTGGGGCTAAACATGAGGAAGGAGGGGGTCCAGAAAAAACGGCCTATCTCCCCTTAAGACAGATATATTGAAATAGACAACCTTTTTATTTGATTTGGAAAGATGTGTATGTTTGCAAGTGATTTTACTTCATCAATATATGATAATTATTGTGTATGTCTATACCTATATACTCAGGCACATACCGCATAGCTGGGGGTGGCCGACTCGAGACAGAGCCCACACAGACACAACAGAACGCAAAACATAAAATAATACAAATTTTAAAACACACACATCTCTAGGTTGCCCAGGGGAAGAGAGGAGTCTTGGGGGCGGGGGGGGGGGGGGGGGGTTTCTAAGCTTGATGAAGGTCTAGGGAGGAAACTAAAAATATATATAGAAAGATAAATTAACAAACAAATAAATATATGTCCATCCCCCCTTAATGGTCGGCATATCTGGCCTACCTATAATGTACAGGGTATATCTTGATTCCTATTCTGTCCAGCTCTCCAACCCAAGAGTTTACAAGTTTTCCCATTCTTTCTTCTACTCAACAAGTAAGCTCGGGAACTCCTCAATCAATCTTCCCTTCCTCCTATGACTTACACTGCTGTGAAGTTTGTGTCCAGAAATGTTGACCCTTGAATTTGGCTCTCTGTCACTCTTCTGGCTTTGGGGAGACACTCGTTACGAGCACCCTGCCTTTCGTCTCCTTCATTAAAAAAAGGAAAAAGAGTCACAGGATCATGTCGAGTGTTTCATGGGATTAGAAGAGTTTTGGTCTGATACCTCGCCTGGAAACCCCCTGGGAGTGAAGTCTGAGGGTGATTCATTGCAGTTACTTCAGATATAAACTTACCCCAATAGCATAGAGGAGTGTAGAGATGGATATGGTCAGGGCAGCAACGGACGGATGTTTGATGAGACGGGTGAGTTGTACAATAACCACCTTCCTTCCCATCTCTTCCTGTACCTCCTTACACACCCGTCGTACACCCATCACATCACCCGTCACACACATCCTCACCCGTATCTCATCCATGGTATCTGTGTAATGGTAAGATCAGTAAGATGGCTTTATTGATACACCCGTCGTACACCCATCACGTCACCCGCCACACACACCCTCATCCGTATCTCGCCCATGGTATCTGTGTAATGGTAAGGCGACTCTATTAATACATCCTCTTACGGGATTCGAACCTGCTATCCCACATACTTATTTTTAAACACCCTAACCACTAAGACTGTCTGTTCAGATATACAGTATATGTTCAGACTTATAAGATATACAGTATTATCAAACTTTATGTACAGAGAGGAGAGACACTAACACGACAGCTGCCCCCCACTGATTGTTGTGTACTGAGAGAGTGAGGTGTGTGTGTGTGTGTGTGTGTGTGTGTGTGTGTGTGTGTGTGTGTGTGTGTGTGGGTGGGGGGGGGGGGGGAGTGCTTACCTATTGAATGATAGTGGGGAATTAAGAAGCAGGCTTCTTGTGTGAACCCCACCTCCAAAGACTGGTCAGCCAATATTAACTAGGTTATGTTATTATGTTTGTCGTATCTGGCTTTAAAAGTGGCAATCGTTGGCGCTGTAACCACACTCTCTGGGAGTGCGTTCCACTCGTCGATGACTCTGATAGAGAACCAATTCCCCTTCAGTGTCGTTCTCCAGTGGTCTGGTTTGGAGAGTTTCAGCGAGTGGCCCCGTAGGTGGTTGTTATTTTTCTGGAAAAACCTGGTGTATGGTATGTCCTCAAAGCCGTGTAGAAGTTTGAATGTTTCTAAGCGGCTCGCTTGGTGTAGTGACTAGCGCCTCGGACTTCCACCCAGAAGGCCCGGGTTCGCGCCCACGCTCGGCGCATTAAAGATTTTTCACAAGCACTGAGTCGTTACCATCCCTCATGAGCAAAGGGATGGGGTAGTAGTACAGGACCCCAATGGAAATACGCCTAATCGGCCTTATTGAGCTATCCTTAGCTAGCTTAGCATGCGCTAGCTTTCATGAAGATATTAAATATTGTATTTCTGTAACAGCCACAACACTTTCGGGAACGTTGTTAATGATGGTCTTGCATGTTTATTAGCTAAAATAAGTGTTAGACTAAATACAAAAGTGTGTGTGTGTGTGAGTGACTGTCTATGTGTGACTGTGTGTGTGTGTGACTGTGTATGTGTTAAGGGGTGAAGGGTTTAATTATTTGATCGATCAATTTAGTTAATTATCATTTATTTAGTTTCCTCCCAAAACCTTCATCAAGGCCGATTCCTCCTAAAATTGCAGGCTCGCTATTGTTCGCCAGGGAAAAATCACCTAAATTGCTTGAATGTAGGCAAAACATTGGGCGAAAGATCTTAACATCGCCAAACTAATGGGACAAACGTCTTAAAATCTCATAACTACTGGGGTTAAACATGAGGGAGAAGGGGGTCCAGAAAAACAACTACCTCTCCCCCCCCCCCCCCCCTTAAATACATAAACACACTTATACAAATATTCCCTTGTTTTAATGGCCACGTAGAAGGCAGCACAATTGCCAACATAATACTCTTTCAGGACACAATTACGCATTTCTTTTCTGTTTTCTGGCTATTATTAGGCGATTTTATACAGATTTTGTAAAAATTGGAATGGAAACTTTTATTCCTCATCAAAAGTACAGTAAAATATCTAATTCACCTAAATGGTTTGACCATAATTGTGCTAGAGTAACTGAACAAAAAGCAATAGCCTACAATGCATACACAAGATCAAAACACATGAAGCCTTTAATTACTTTAGAAACATCAGAAATCATGCCAAAACTGTATTAAACCTAACTAAATCAAACTTTCTCCACAAGCAGGCAAATAAACTTCTAAATAATCCAAATAATAAAAAAATATTTTGGTTTACTCTTAACTCATTCAAATCCAACTTCACTACTGCTTCATCCATTCCACCATTAAAATCTCCGACTGGCAATCTTGTAAGTGACCCACGAGGTAAAGCTAACCTTCTTGCGGATATTTTCTCCACCAACTCAACCTTAGATGAAATAAATCAAGATGTCCCTGTACTTAATTTTAATTCGCCTGAAATTCCCTCACTTAAGATCCACACCAGACTGTCAAAACTATTTTGCAGAATTTCTCAGTAGATAAGGCTCCTGGTCCAGAAGAAATTCCTCCAATAGTACTTAAGAATTGCTCCTTGGTGCTCGCTCCTGTATTGGCAAAATTTGTCCGTCTGTGTACTCATACCTCATACTTCCCAGTACCCTGGAAAGAAGCAAACATCCATCCAGTTCCTAAAAAAGGTGCCTCTTCAGATCCATCAAACTACAGACCAATAGCTATAACTTCCACTCTTGGTAAAGTCTTTGAAATTATATTAAATAATCACATAATTAAGCATCTTGAGAATAATAAATTAATCAGTGATAGGCAATATGGTTTTAGACGATGTCGATCAACTGCAGACATTCTTTGCCTTCTTACGCATCAAATCAACCAAGCTACAGACCAACATGGTGAAACACATACAATAGCACTGGATATATCAAAGGCATTTGATAGAGTCTGGCATCAATCCTTATTGTCGAAGATGTCACACTACGGCCTTGCATCATTAGTTCCACTAATTTCTTCTTATCTTCATAACAGAAAAATACGTGTAATGGTAGATGGCCTTTATTCTCAATTTCACTCAATAAATGCTGGTGTTCCCCAGGGATCAGTTTTGGCCCCAACTCTGTTCCTCATTCATATCAATGATCTCATATCTACCACTCACAATCCAATACATTCCTACGCAGATGACTCAACACTCCACAGTTCATTCACATTTACCAATTCTTTCACCCAACCCGATCTTATAAATTCAAAAATAATCACTGCAATTTCTCTGAACCAGGACCTTTCTAGAATTAATGAATGGGGACAAAAGAATCTAGTTTCCTTTAATGCACAGAAAACCAAGTACATTAAATTTTCTAACCGACAGAATCTCACTGACTCCCATATATTTTTTAATTATGTAAATATTCCCACTTCCCCTAGTATTGACATTCTCGGTGTAACATTAACTACTAACTTGAGCTGGACACATTATGTTAGAAGCATTGCTAAGAATGCCTCTAAACAACTGGGACTCCTGTACAGAGTTCGAGAATTCTTCACTGACGAGCAGTTGGCCGTAATATATAAAAGTCATGTGCGTTCTCAGATGGATTACTGTTCACCTCTGTGGGGTGGAAGTGGAGTGGTTGCATTGAGGCAGTTGGACAAAATTCAAAATAAAGCTATTAGATTAATAAATAACCCTGCAATCACACAGGACCTTCCTACATTATCCATCCGAAGAAACGTTTCATCCCTTGCATTATTCTACAGATATTTTCACAGCAATTGTTCCGAGGAACTTGCTTCAATTGTGCCGCCTCTCCACATCTTTCCCCGTAGAACTAGGGCAGCTGAGAGCGCCCATGAATTTACACTTTCTCCTCCACAATGCAGAACTTCTGCTTATCAGAATTCATTTATCCCCAGAGCTACTACTCTTTGGAATTCACTTCCCTCGAATTGCTTTCCACAAACTTACAATCTACAAATGTTTAAATCCAGTTGTTACAAACATTTTATGAATGGAGGATGCCTTTAGGCACATGGACCTGTTTGTTTTATCTGTGTTTTTCCTTCCTCCGTTCATTGTCTCTTAAAAAAAAAAAAAATAAAAAAAAATAGGTAGGATATGTGGAAGTCAGAGGGTTGATTAGGCCAGATTTTACCATATTAACTCCTGCAGATCCTTTCTAAGCTGTATAAAATCGTCTAATGATAGCCAAAATGGTCTGTTACAATGAATCACAATCCTCAAGGTATTCACAAGAGTTGCCTTACCAGGTGTGTGAATGCAGGTGCCCAGGGACGTAGGTGTGGTCTCTACGAAGGTGCGGGGGTGACTGACTAAGAAGAGCAGCTGGTTTTCCCTTTATATACCTGAAGAAGACGACGCCGGGAAAATTACCGCATCTATAGGGAGAGTTGGGGATATTTTGTAACTGCATATTTGCCATGTTGTAACGTAGGATGATAAAACAGAACAAAAGAAAAAGAAAAAAAGTATGTGCCAGAGTATATAGATAGATAGATAGATAGATAGATGTATATGAAGGAGACAAAAATCAGGCTGCCTGTAACGAGTGTCTCCTCCAAAGTCAAAGGAATGACAGAGCCAAATTTCATGTACGTTGGTATCAAAATGTCTGGTCACACACACACACACACACACACAAATGGTACAAGGCGAGATGGGTATCATATGGTTCACCTAAGCTGATGGCTACCTAAGCCTTCGGGCGAGACGGTACCGTCTATAGTGAGAATGGTACCATACAGATCCACCCTAAGCCTTCGTTTCCGATGTCGCCAATTGGCTAAAAATACAGACTACACACACATCCACAGCCATTCCAACGATACATATAACACCTACACATATAGGAGGCGGGAAATAACGAGCATGCTCACTCCCGCAATACAACTAGAGTAAGTACAACTAGAGTAAGTACACACACCAAAACAAAGAACTAGATCAGGTGGGTAACTGGCCTAAACAAATATATATTCCCAGGTATTTCCGACTCTCCCCACAGAAGGCCCCACTACCACCGCAAGCTAAAGATCTTAATATAGTAACAGAGTTCGGCCAACCTCCGCCATCTTGGAGCCACTGGTCGATTACTCTATAGTCTATTCGCTGTAAGTAGGCGAGAAATCATGACCTCTAATCTCTCTGCGAGTCCTTTACTGAACTGCATCATCTTATTCTCCAGGTAAGGGAAGAGATGGTTGTGGTGAAGGTAGAGGTCTTGGCTCTAAGGGAGGTTAATGTTAAACTTCAGAGGGAAGTGGATTTGATTAAAGACGAAAATCTAGCTTTCAAGCTTAGCCAAGAGGAAATTAAGTCGAGTAAGGGGAAAAAGGAGGAAGTTGATGAAAAATTGTATTCATGGCAGGTTGTTAAAAATACGGGTGGGAAAGTCACACTCAAGAAGCAGGATAGTAGAATAGGTATGAGTGTGACAAATACATTCGTCTTTGCGAGACGAATGTGAGGGAAAAGATAGTCAGGATAAGGGAGGGTTAGACGAAGTGCCTGCCGCCGACTCGGCTCCAACCGCTGACGCTGTGCTACCTACCACCACCACCACCCCCACCACCACCACCAAGGGAGCTTCTGCCACCACCGGGGGTTCTCCAACTGCAGCTGCTGGATCCTCCCGAGGAAAAGGTAAGTCTGTGTCCCGAGAAGGTAAGTCTGTGTCGATTGAGGGCGACTCCATGGTAAGACATTTAGTTTGGGCTACCCGCACTAAACTTAGGAAGGTTGTGTGTCTGCCTGGCCATGGAGTTGGGAGGGTTTTAGAGAAGATGGACCACATCTTGGAAGATAGTGGAGATAACCCCATTATCTGTCTCAGTGCCGGGAGTAACGATGTTGGTAAGGGTAGAAGTGAGGAACTGCTGCAGCAGTATCGGGATGTGTTAGATAAGGTTAGGATGAAGGGAGGGATCCCTGTAGTACATTGTATCCTACCCAGAAGAGGAGTTCCCAAGGAATGGACATCCAGGGCGATTGGTGTCAATTGCCGTTTGGAGAAATATTGCAAAGAAAAAGCAATACCATTCATTGATAACTGGGATAGTTTCTATGGGAGAAATGGGATGTACGCAAGGGATGGGGTTCATCTTTCACGGTTAGGGGTTTCTACATTAGCTAGTTCTTTAGATAGGGTGGTTGTGGGGTTTTGAACAGAAATGATGAGAGGTTAAATGGAACAATTTTAGCGTCAGGCGAAAGCGATAAGGATATTCAGTCTCATGCTAAAAATGATGACTATATTGCAAATGATAGTAGTGATGGTGCAACGGAAGATGGAAATGTCGTTAGAAATAAAGGTAAATTAGGTATAAAGAAAAGAAGTAAATTGAGAGTATATTACACAAACTGTAGGAGTCTATGTAACAAAATGAACGAACTTAGAGCCCTTGTTAGCAAAGAAAATATAGACATAATAGCGCTAACTGAAACATGGATTAATACAGAAATCAGGCATTTTTTTGTAGAATTTGATATACCAGGATATAGTTTGTTTAAATATGACCGAACAAGTAAGAGGGGTGGCGGTATAGCAGTGTTTGTCAGGAGTACATTAAAAAGCTGTATTAAATCAGGTATTAGACTAAATAACGATAATGAAAGTGTTTGGGTAGAGGTTAACGAAGGTAGTGAGACCATAGTTATTGGAGTTATGTATAGACCGCCAAATATGAGTAGAAATGACGGAACGTCATTATGGGAGGAAATTAAAATGGCATCAAGGTTTAGCAATGTGTGCATTATGGGGGATTTTAATTTTCCGAATATAGATTGGCATCATCAAATAGGAGACTCTGATTCTGAGGAATTTATAGAGGTAGTACAAGATAGTTTTTTATTTCAATTCATAGATAGGCCGACTAGAGGTAATAATATTCTCGATTTAGTTTTCAGTAACAATGAACATATGGTAAATAATGTAGAGATAGGGGACCACCTAGGAAATAGTGACCACAATTCTGTGTATTTTAATATACAATGGAAAGGTAATACTCAGAGAGAATACAGCATTAATACCTGACTTCAGAAAAGCCAATTATGGTGGGTTAAGAAGAGCCCTATTAGCTGACCCTATGGTCAAAAAATGAAGTCGATCCAGGTGTCCAAATGAGTGTACCCCTTCTCAGGCACCTGCATGTCATCTTAAGTCAGAAAGAGACGTCAACCTTGGTAGATATATACGATAGTTTTATCGAGTCAGTATTCAATGCACAAAAAAAATACATCCCCAAAAGAAAATTTAGATCAACACAGAACCAACCCAAATGGATGAATAATAGACTATTAGATCTTCTAGGACAAAAGAGAGGAATATATAGAAAAATTAGGAAAGGCGAAATTCACCTACTTGCTTACTATCAGAATTTATCAATTAGTATGTTCCTTCCAACAACCAACCATACTCCTAAAATCGATTAATGAAATTTACAAACACATGTGGCAGTCCGTGGACTCGAACCCAGGATGCTCACACCGAAAATCAACACCTTATACATCGCACCACGAAGACAGTTAAAGGTTGGTGGACACTGCCTACGATTTATTATGCAACTTCGAATCCTGCATATCAATCTAAGCATGTACACACATCCCAACTGCAACTCACGTAGGCTATGCATATGTGAATGGAAAGAGCAATTAATGGGGCCTTAACCACTTAGGGAAGTCCTCTCGATAAATTACTCCTGAACCAATATCAATTATTATGTTCCTTCCAACAACCAACCATACTCCTAAAATCGATTAATGAAATTTACAAACACATGTGGCAGTCCGTGGACTCGAACCCAGGATGCTCACACCGAAAATCAACACCTTATACATCGCACCACGAAGACAGTTAAAGGTTGGTGGACACTGCCTACGATTTATTATGCAACTTCGAATCCTGCATATCAATCTAAGCATGTACACACATCCCAACTGCAACTCACGTAGGCTATGCATATGTGAATGGAAAGAGCAATTAATGGGGCCTTAACCACTTAGGGAAGTCCTCTCGATAAATTACTCCTGAACCAATATCAATTATTATGTTCCTTCCAACAACCAACCATACTCCTAAAATCGATTAATGAAATTTACAAACACATGTGGCAGTCCGTGGACTCGAACCCAGGATGCTCACACCGAAAATCAACACCTTATACAAGACAGGTAAAAAAGGATATTAGGAAAGAAAAAATAAATTATGAAATTAAGGTTGCCAATGACTCAAAAAATAATCCTAAAGCTGTTTATCAACTATATACATCCAAGGTTAGAGATGTAATTGGTCCCCTTAAAACTTCGATAGGAGAAATGACAGAAAATGATTTAGAAATGTGCAGTACATTAAATAGTCAATTTCTTTCCGTTTTCACAAATGAAAATTTGGCACAGTTTCCAAAAGTCCGTAAGGTATATAGCGATAGTATAGAAAATAGGTTAAGTACGGTTACTATAAGTAGAAATGATGTGCTTAAGGAAATTGACAGACTGAAACCTCATAAATCGCCTGGTCCTGATGAGGTATATGCTAGAGTATTAAAAGAATGTAGGGATGAGTTAAGTTACCCATTAACATTTGTATTTAACAAGTTATTGGAGACAGGTATAGTTCCAGAAGCTTGGAAGCTTGCAAACGTAGTTCCGATCTTCAAAAAAGGTGACAAATCAATAGCATCCAATTACCGTCCCATTAGTCTTACATCAATCATAGGAAAGCTACCAGAGTCAATTATTGCTAGTAAAATTATAAACCACTTAGATACATTTAATTTAATAAATTCTTCTCAGCATGGATTCACTCAGGGACGTTCTTGCCTTACTAATTTGCTTAGTTTTTTCTCAGAGGTATATGAAGCAGTAGATAATGACAAGTCATATGATATTATATATTTAGATTTCAGTAAAGCTTTCGACAGAGTCCCTCATGAGAGATTGATGAGAAAGGTTGAGGCACATGGAATAGGTGGGGCGTTGTTAGGATGGATTAGGTCATGGCTAATTGGTAGGAAGCAGAGAGTCAGCATAAATGGTACCAAGTCAGAATGGGGAGCAGTCAAAAGTGGTGTCCCCCAGGGATCGGTATTAGGTCCCCTGTTGTTTCTTATATACATAAATGACCTAGATTTAGGTATAACTAGTAGGATAAGTAAATTCGCAGACGATACTAAAATAGGGAGATCAATTGATTCAGATAGCGATATAGAGTGCCTCCAAAGGGATCTAGATACCTTACATGAATGGTCAGTAAATTGGCAGATGAAGTTTAACATTGACAAATGCAAGGTATTAAAGATAGGGAAGATGCAAACAAATGTTAAATATAAACTAGCTAATTTAGAATTAGAAAATTCAGACTGCGAGAAAGATCTAGGTGTGTTTGTTAGCAATGATTTGAAGCCTAGAAAACAGTGTATAAGCGTTCGTAATAAGGCAAACAGGATTCTCGGGTTCATCTCTAGGAGTGTGAGTAACAGAACTGCTGATGTTATCTTAAAACTTTACTTGTCATTAGTGAGACCCCATAATTATGGATTATGCTGTCCAATTTTGGTGTCCTTATTACAGAATGGACATAGATTCATTGGAGAGAGTACAGCGTAGAATGACAAAAATGATCCATAATATTAGAAATATTTCGTATGAAGAAAGGTTGAAGAAATTAGGTTTACATTCGTTAGAGAGACGCAGAGTTAGAGGGGATATGTCTCCCCCTGTGACCCCTCCCTGCCCCACCTGTATTTGCTGTTTGATGATGTTGTCCTTATTCCTGGCTGCTAATGCTGCTCCATTGTTGATGTTGTTGCGACTGATGCCTTTCTTCCTAGCTGCTCCAGTTACATGTTGAGCCACCGATAGTGTTGGATTGTGTTGTGGGTTGAATTGGAGCGTGACGGCCGGAGGCTGGGGTACCTGCTGGCCCAGTTTGTTATAACGAATTTTACTGCTAGGGACTGTTGAAATGTCGGTGTCTGCCTTACTTGTTTGGTGGTGAGGTTTCTTCAATGTTGAACAAGGGCCGGGGTTGGTCTCTACATCTCCGCAGCTAATTAGAGTGTAGCACAATAGGTGTTGTAGCGAGGTTGTGTCAGAGTATTTGCCCAGTCGCGGCGTCTTCCCGATATATGAAATAGACCAGGCAGGAATGGTGACAGAAATTTCACTCGTGTGTGATTTCTGTGTGACGAGGCCCCTCAATACTTGTTTAGGGTTGACCTGGTACACTACCGGACCCCTCTGCACCTGTATATCAGCATAGCCCCTCTGGATGTTGAGAGCGGCTCGCTTGGTGTAGTGACTAGCGTCTCGGACTTCCACCCAGAAGGCCAGGGTTCGCGCCCACGCTCGGCGCATTAAAGATTTTTCACAAGCACTGAGTCGTTACCATCCCTCATGAGCAAAGGGATGGGATAGTAGTACAGGACCCCAATGGAAATACGCCTAATCGGCCTTATTGAGCTATCCTTAGCTAGCTTAGCATGCGCTAGCTTTAAGAACTATTATTATTATTATTATAAGGATGATACATAGAGAGAGGGCTACGCCCGCACCCTTCATCCCTCCCGCCATCTTGGCAACGGTTGGTTCTGTGTTGATCTAAATTTTCTTTTGGGGATATATTTATTTTGCGCATTGAATACTGACTTGATAAAATTATCGTATGTATCTACCAAGTTTGACGTCTCTTCCTGACTTAAGATGACAGGTGCCTGAGAAAGGATACACTCATTTGGACACCTGGATCGACTTAATGTTTTGACCATAGGGTCCGCTAACAGGGCTTCTCTTAACCCACCATAATTGGCTTTTCTGAAGTCAGGTATTAATGTTGTATTCTCTCTGGTATTACCTTTCCATTGTATATTAAAATACACAGAATTGTGATCACTATTTCCTAGGTGGTCCCCGATTTCTACACTATTTATCATATGTTCATTGTTACTGAAAACTAAATCGAGAATATTATCACCTCTAGTCGGCGTATCTATGAATTGAGATAAAAAACTATCTTGTACTACCTCAATAAACTCCTTTGAATCAGAGTCGCCTATTTGTTGCTGCCAATCTATATTAGGGAAATTAAAATCCCCCATAATGCACACGTTGCTAAGCCTTGATGCTATTTTAATTTCCTCCCATAATGATGTTCCGTCATTTCTACTCATATTTGGCGGTCTATACATAACTCCAATAACTAAAGTCTCACTACCTTCGTTAACTTCTACCCAAACACTTTCATTTTCATTATTTACTCTAATACCTGATTTAGTACAGCTTTTTAATGAACTCCTGACAAACACTGCTATACCGCCGCCCCTCCTAGTTGTTCGGTCATATTTAAACAAACTATATCCCGGTATATCAAACTCTGCTAAAAAATGCCTGGTTTCTGTATTAATCCATGTTTCAGTTAGCGCTATTATGTCTATATTTTCTTTACTAACCAGTGCTCTAAGTTCGTTCATTTTGTTATATAAACTCCTGCAATTTGTATAATAAACCCTCAAATTATTACTTGTATTTGCAACTATTTTTCTATTGTTTTTAACTAATTTATATTTACCTGTTGAACTACTGGACCTAGACGGAAAATCTACGCTATCAGAATGTTCGTTATTACTATCAATTTCATGTGGCTGGGATTCTATTTTACTTACACACCTATGGTTTATTAACAAAACCCCGCAACAAACTTGTCGAGTGAGCTGGCTAAGGTCGAAACTCCTAGTCGAGAGAGATGTACTCCATCCTGGGCATACAGTTCATCCTTACCGTAGAAGAGGGTCCAGTTATCCAGGAATGGAATAGTATTTGCCTTGCAATACTTCTCCAGCCGGCTATTTACACCAATAGCCCTGGAGGACCATTCCTTCCTTACCCCTCTTCTTGGTAGGATACTGTGTACCACAGGAACTCCACCCTTCTCCTTGATCCTCTCCAACATTTCCTGGTACGTGGTGAGCAACTCCTCAGTCCTGCATTTCCAAATGTCGTTGCTCCCTGCGTTGAGGAAGATGATGGGGTCCTCTCCACTCGCTTCCATGACACCATCTAGCTTTTCTGCCACCTTCTCGACTCCGGCACCAGGCAGACAGACAACTTTACCAACATGTGTGTTAGTAGCCCTACCAAGGTATTTAACCATTGAATCCCCTACAATTAAAATAGACTTAGCTGTTTTCTGTTGCCGGCCTGTAGCAGAAGTAGTAGCAGCAGAAGTAGCTGCAGATTTCCTCCCCTCTCCTCTCACTGCCCCACTGTAAGACGGGTCATCTCCTTCCTCCTTTCCCCCTTCACTGCCATCACACTCGTCATCCAGGGCGCTATACTTGTTTTTAACCGTCACATACTGCTTCTGGAAGGTTAATTTCATTCCTCTTGAAGATGCCACCTTCCAGGAAGAGTCCGGGTTTCCTACACCAGTGGCATTTTTGTTTTCCTCAAATGCCATCTTTAATGCTAAGTTCTCGTCCTTGAGAGATTGGACCTCGAGCTCAACATTCTCCAGCCTCTCTTGCAAAGCAAGACAAAGCTGGAGAACATGGGAAGAGGTGACAATCTCATCAGCACAAGCCATCACTAGGAATGTTCACCTCACTAGGGGATAAACAGGTATGTCACGAGCGGTCACTGGGTACGTCCTCACTGGTCAAAGGTCAGGAGCCTACTGGAATGGTATACTGAATTAATGGTATAGAACCAGTCAGCATTGGCATAGGTATGCGCTCTACCGAAAGCTGCTCTAGTTTACTTTTGTACTTAACTACTCACTTATTTTAGCTAATAAACGTGCAAGACCTTCAATAACAGCGTCCCCGAAAGTGTTGTGACTGGTACAGAAATTAAATAATTAATATCTTTATTCAAATTCAAAATTTCCAAAAGTGAGATACCCATTTTCGCATAAAATATTAATGTAAGTTGTGTCCAAAAATCAGCCTCGTAGCTCAAAAACTAAAAAAGTTACAATCAATTGAAATTTCATAGATTTTCAGAGGTAAAAAGGTGATTTCCGGCTGAACGCGACGGAATAGAAGAAAACGGTTAAACTTGCAACAAAAATCTTTACCAAAAAGGAGTAAAAAATTGCGGTAAATCGATTGCAATTAGTTAGAATGTCGTAGCTTTAAATATGGGAACGTGATTTTGGGCGTTTAGGGCGCGGCGGACTGGACGTGGGGGGTGGTGAGGCAGAGAGACCCAACACCTCCGTTTTCTATTGGTGTCAGTTAAGTGAAATTGATTATATATATACTGTATATACTGTATATATATATATATATATATATATATATATATACAGTATATATATATATATATATATATATATATATATATATATATATATATATATATATATATATATATATACTGTATAATTATATGTGTGTGTATGTGTGTGTGTGTGTGTGTGTGTATGGAATTAATTTGCGTATGAGCGTGCATATGAATGTGTACTGCAAGCCTTATACATGTATACATTTAGTGTTCATGGGTAGACGAGAGTACAATAATATGAATGAACTGCGAATGTGGTTTCTCTAAATTATCAGTTGACTAATCAGATGAGTTAAGCACTTCATAAGAAACTACACTCGTATTTTAATCGTGCACCTTATATTTATATGTATAAGATCACAGAGAGGTAAAGTATCCCCCAAAATGGGGATTGGGCCTGAGCATATAGATAGATTGATAGAAGAGACAATGAACGGAGGAAGGAAAAACACAGATAAAACAAAAAGGTCCATGTGCCTAAAGTCATCCTCCATTCATAAAATGTTTGTAACAACTGGATTTAAACATTTGTAGATTGTAAGTTTGTGGAAAGCAATTCGAGGGAAGTGAATTCCAAAGAGTAGTAGCTCTGGGGATAAATGAATTCTGATAAGCAGAAGTTCTGCATTGTGGAGGAGAAAGTGTAAATTCATGGGCGCTCTCAGCTGCCCTAGTTCTACGGGGAAAGATGTGGAGAGGCGGCACAATTGAAGCAAGTTCCTCGGAACAATTGCTGTGAAAATATCTGTAGAATAATGCAAGGGATGCAACGTTTCTTCGTATGGATAATGTAGGAAGGTCCTGTGTGATTGCAGGGTTATTGATTAATCTAATAGCTTTATTTTGAATTTTGTCCAACTGCCTCAATGCAACCACTCCACTTCCACCCCACAGAGGTGAACAGTAATCCATCTGAGAACGCACATGACTTTTATATATCACGGCCAACTGCTCGTCAGTAAAGAATTCTCGAACTCTGTACAGGAGTCCCAGTTTTTTAGAGGCATTCTTAGCAATGCTTCTAACATAATGTGTCCAGCTCAAGTTAGTAGTTAATGTTACACCGAGAATGTCAATACTAGGGGAAGTGGGAATATTTACATCATTAAAAAATATATGGGAGTCAGTGAGATTCTGTCGGTTAGAAAATTTAATGTACTTGGTTTTCTGTGCATTAAAGGAAACTAGATTCTTTTTTGTCCTTTGTTATGTGGGCAACTGTACATGTCACTAACAATATTGTATACCATTGGGTGAGGGCTGGTCCTGTCCAGAGTGAGGTTTGGCATCCTCTACCCAACCTCAGCCGTTTGTATCTGTCTCTCTTCCTGTACTACTTTTCCTACTTCCTTCGGGGGCGGGTGGCTAGGAATCCCCCCTTCCTCCCCTTGTAAAATTAACCTACTAGACGAGACAGAGCAAGTTGTTAGTCAGGTTTATGTATCCTTTTGTTGGTTTGGGAAGTTTTATGTTTCCGCCATAAAGACGGGCAAGCTTTGTTATGGTTGTGTTTTCGGCTTGTCTTCTGTGTTGTTCAAGGAGTTGTTCGAGGGCTGTGTTGATTTCGGCTTTGAGGTGGTCTGGAGGGGTTTCGGATTCCCAAATCCGTAGGAGAGCATCTCGTTCTTTACGAAGGTTGTTGGCGTGCTCTCGTTTTTCAATTATTTCGTCCTTCACCAGTTCTTCACGAAACTGGAGGGTGCTGGTGCGATGTCTGGCATTCTCGTGAAGTTTTATGTTAGTAAAGCCAGGTAATAAATTATCTTTAATACATACGAGGTTGAAAGAAATGGCAATTTTGCGTTGACAATTTTATTATTCAAAATTTCCAGGTCTCTGATGAGTTTTCGCTGGGTGGCAGGAAGTAGATGAATGATATATATATATATATATATATATATATATATATATATATATATATATATATATATATATATATATATATATATACTGTATAATTATATGTGTGTGTGTGTGTGTGTATGGAATTAATTTGCGTATGAGCGTGCATAATTATGAATGTGTACTGCAAGCCTATACATTTATACATTTAGTGTTCATGGGTAGACGAGAGTACAATAATATGAATGAACTGCGAATGTGGTTTCTCTAAATTATCAGTTGACTAATCAGATGAGTTAACCACTTCATAAAAAACTACACTCGTATTTTAATCGTGCACCTTATATTTATATGTATAAGATCACAGAGAGGTACAGTAATTATGTGGGCAACTGTACATGTCACTAACAATATTGTATACCATTGGGTGAGGGCTGGTCCTGTCCAGAGTGAGGTTTGGCATCCTCTACCCAACCTCAGCCGTTTGTATCTGTCTCTCTTCCTGTACTACTTTTCCTACTTCCTTCGGGGGCGGGTGGCTAGGAATCCCCCCTTCCTCCCCTTGTAAAATTAACCTACTAGACGAGACAGAGCAAGGGTGAGGGAACGCGAAAGTGGTTCTGGACCCTAAGAACTGGAATTTTAAATGTTATTTCTGTTCGTGCTCTGTCTCGAGTCGGCCACCCCCAGCTATGTTGGATGTGCCCGAGTAAATACATACATACTGTACAGTGTACATACATATATATACACATATATACATACAGTGTACATATATATATATATGTATCACACACACACACACACACGCACTCACACATACCGCCCCCCCCCCTCCCCCACACACACACACACAAACACTCGGATACAGTCACACACCCACACCCATACACACACATACGAATACGGTCACACCTACACCCACCCACAACACACACACACACATCCACACACACAAACCCACCCACACCAACACCCACCCACACACACATACCCACACACAACAAAAATCACCCACACACACACATCCTGGTAGTATCTCTCGGTACATACAGTCGGCTACAAGTCAGAGAAAGAGAGAAAAGGAGAGAGAAAAAAGCCTGTGACTCCCCTTAAGCTTGATGGAGGTTCAAGTAAATCTTAGCTAATGTATCTTGTTCTTATTCATATGTCATTAAAATATATAGATAAATTAAGAAACACCTCGTTCTTAACCCTTTGAAGCTCTGACGCGTTTTAGCAGTTTATTTTGGCTATCATTAGACGATTTTATGCAGCTTAGGAAGTGTCTGTGGGTATTAAAAGGGTAAATACTATCTCAATCAACCCTTTGACTTCCATATACCGTTACTAATCTAAATAAAATCGTCTAATAGCAGCCAGAAACAGAACAGAAACTCGTATTGGAGCTTGAAAGGGTTAACATTAATCCTCCATTACAAGCCCCAATATACGTCAATCAATTAATGCAAGCATATGATCATCCCAGGATTCGAACTCGGGACACCACACCCAGAACATAAGTACCTAAAGTTCCTAAACCATTACACCACCAACACAGTTAATATACAAAAGTTAACATAATTTTCTTAACCCCTTCTGTACCGAGACGGCTTTTTTTCATTTTATTCTAGCTATGTTGAGATTATTTTATGCAGCTTAAGAAGGATCTATGGTAGCATAAAGGGTTAATTGAGATAGTTCAAAGCCTCTTCATTGCTGGAGTCCCTTTTGAAATTGAATAATAGCGTCTAATAGTAGCCAGACGACAATAAAAAAGACGTCGCCGGTACAGAAGAGGTTAATAAACAAAAGACGTCGCCGGTACAGAAGAGGTTAATAAACAAAAGACGTCGCCGGCACAGAAGAGGTTAATAAACAAAAGATGTCGCCGGTACAGAAGAGGTTAATAAACAAAAGACGTCGCCGGTACAGAAGAGGTTAATAAACAAAAGACGTCGCCGGCACAGAAGAGGTTAATAAACAAAAGACGTCGCCGGTACAGAAGAGGTTAATAAACAAAAGACGTCGCCGGTACAGAAGAGGTTAATAAACAAAAGACGTCGCCGGTACAGAAGAGGTTAATAAACAAAAGACGTCGCCGGTACAGAAGAGGTTAATAAACAAAAGACGTCGCCGGTACAGAAGAGGTTAATAAACAAAAGACGTCGCCGGTACAGAAGAGGTTAATAAACAAAAGACGTCGCCGGTACAGAAGAGGTTAATAAACAAAAGACGTCGCCGGCACAGAAGAGGTTAATAAACAAAAGATGTCGCCGGTACAGAAGAGGTTAATAAACAAAAGACGTCGCCGGTACAGAAGAGGTTAATAAACAAAAGACGTCGCCGGTACAGAAGAGGTTAATAAACAAAAGACGTCGCCGGTACAGAAGAGGTTAATAAACAAAAGACGTCGCCGGTACAGAAGAGGTTAATAAACAAAAGACGTCGCCGGTACAGAAGAGGTTAATAAACAAAAGACGTCGCCGGTACAGAAGAGGTTAATAAACAAAAGACGTCACCGGTACAGAAGAGGTTAATAAACAAAAGACGTCGCCGGCACAGAAGAGGTTAATAAACAAAAGACGTCGCCGGTACAGAAGAGGTTAATAAACAAAAGACGTCGCCGGTACAGAAGAGGTTAATAAACAAAAGACGTCGCCGGTACAGAAGAGGTTAATAAACAAAAGACGTCGCCGGTACAGAAGAGGTTAATAAACAAAAGACGTCGCCGGTACAGAAGAGGTTAATAAACAAAAGACGTCGCCGGTACAGAAGAGGTTAATAAACAAAAGACGTCGCCGGTACAGAAGAGGTTAATACACAAAAGACGTCGCCGGTACAGAAGAGGTTAATAAACAAAAGACGTCGCCGGTACAGAAGAGGTTAATAAACAAAAGACGTCGCCGGTACAGAAGAGGTTAATAAACAAAAGACGTCGCCGGCACAGAAGAGGTTAATAAACAAAAGACGTCGCCGGTACAGAAGAGGTTAATAAACAAAAGACGTCGCCGGTACAGAAGAGGTTAATAAACAAAAGACGTCGCCGGTACAGAAGAGGTTAATAAACAAAAGACGTCGCCGGTACAGAAGAGGTTAATAAACAAAAGACGTCGCCGGTACAGAAGAGGTTAATAAACAAAAGACGTCGCCGGTACAGAAGAGGTTAATAAACAAAAGACGTCGCCGGCACAGAAGAGGTTAATAAACAAAAGATGTCGCCGGTACAGAAGAGGTTAATAAACAAAAGACGTCGCCGGTACAGAAGAGGTTAATAAACAAAAGACGTCGCCGGTACAGAAGAGGTTAATAAACAAAAGACGTCGCCGGTACAGAAGAGGTTAATAAACAAAAGACGTCGCCGGTACAGAAGAGGTTAATAAACAAAAGACGTCGCCGGTACAGAAGAGGTTAATAAACAAAAGACGTCGCCGGTACAGAAGAGGTTAATAAACAAAAGACGTCGCCGGTATAGAAGAGGTTAATAAACAAAAGACGTCGCCGGTACAGAAGAGGTTAATAAACAAAAGACGTCGCCGGTACAGAAGAGGTTAATAAACAAAAGACGTCGCCGGTACAGAAGAGGTTAATAAACAAAAGACGTCGCCGGCACAGAAGAGGTTAATAAACAAAAGACGTCGCCGGTACAGAAGAGGTTAATAAACAAAAGACGTCGCCGGTACAGAAGAGGTTAATAAACAAAAGACGTCGCCGGTACAGAAGAGGTTAATACACAAAAGACGTCGCCGGTACAGAAGAGGTTAATAAACAAAAGACGTCGCCGGTACAGAAGAGGTTAATAAACAAAAGTATACATACGACATTGGCCTTTACCAAGATATATTGAAATATTTGTAAACAAGTAAAGACATGCATAGATACAAACAAAATATATGATAGTTTTCTCGATTACACTGCCATTAAATGAAATACAAAGTGAAAGTAGGTAAAACGGAGCTCACCAAACTTCCTAATCTGAATAAAATCGTCTAACAATAGCCAGAAAATCGAAAATAAATACATCATCGTATCTTGAAAGGGTTAAGGGGATACTAAAACCAAGCTTTAAGGGGTTAGGTGTTATTTATTTATATATTATTATTTTAGTTAACTCCCATTAAGATTATAAACACTAAAAATATAATCCTCAAGATCTCCCTTCGATATAAATTTGTACATTTTTCACTAGAAAAAATTTCAGGTCGAAGGCCGGTTCCTCCTAAGTTACAGGCTTGCTATCGCTCGCCAGGAAAGAATCGACACCAAAATGGCACAAAAGGTCTTAACATTTACATAAATTGGATTAAGTGTCTTAAAATCACCAAATTAACGGGGCGAACGTCTTCAAATTTCAAAACTAATGTAGCAAAACGTACAGTAAGGGAGAAGGAGGTTCGAAAAATAAACCCTTAAGTTAAAATCTCCCTTTAAGCCAGCACAATGTATGTCAAAATTAGCGTCAGGATTGGAGACCCTCTTCGAGAATTCCAGTCCCTTAACCCCTTCAGCACCATGACGTCATTTCCATCATATTCTGGTCACCATTAGACGATTTTCTTTAGTTTATAATCTACCTCTCGGGCTCAAAGGGGTAAAATCGATCTCAAATAACCCTCCGAATAGCATAGGTTCTTCTTAAACTGCATAACATCGTGTATTGTTAGCCAGAATTAAGGTTAAAATGACGTCATGGTACTGAAGGGGTTAAGGGTCCCATGGTTAGTTAAAATAAGACTTCAGAGGCTTTTCTTTCTTTTTCTTTCTTCTTCTTCTTTCTTTCTTTTCTTTTCATCTTGCTATCAACCCTTCTGGATTATTAAGCCAGCACACTAGTCCCTTGATGCCATAATACTATAGTTTCTAGCCCACTCATTACATTGTCGTGGACTGCACCCATTTCTGATTATCCAAGTATATCTCTGGAAACCAATTTATGATTAAGGGGAGGTTTTTAGTGGATTCCCTAGACTTCCATCAAGCTTAACATTACTCCCCCTTGATCCCCTTTCAAGATAAATTTGTACATTTTTCGGTAGAAAAATGTCCCGGCCAAAGGCCGATTCCCCTTAAATTACAGGCTCGCTATCGCTCGCCAGGAAAAAATCGACACCTGAATGGCACGAATGGTCTTAAAATTGACAAAAATGGGGCGAGGGTTCTTAAAATCGCCAAACTAATGGGGCGAATGTCTTAAAATCTCAAAAGCAATGGGGCTAAACATGGGGGAGAGGGGGGTCTAGAAAAAAATCCCTCAAGTGGATATCTCCCCTCAAGGGGAGGCAGACCGTTTTTCTGGACCCCTTTCTCCCTAATGTTTAGCCCCACTAGTTTTGTGATTATAAGACGTTCGCCCCATTAGTTTGGCGATTTTAACACCTTTCGCCACATTTCGTTGTCAATTTTAAGACCTTTCATGCCATTTAGGTGTCGATTATTTCCTGGCGAGCGATAGCGAGCCTGCAATTTTAAGAGGAACCGGCCTTCGGCCGGGAAATTTTTCTACAGAAAAATGTACAAATTTATCTTGAAGGGGGGTCTAGGGGGTGTTTTATAAGCTTGATGGAGGTCTAGGGAGGAAACTAAAACAATATATGAATAAATGAATTAATAGACCAAACAAACGGCCAGTCTCCCCTTAATGTAAATTAGCTGGCCAATGAGGGATGTCGGGAAAGAGGAGCTCCAGCAAAGTACTAATGCGAGACGAAAACTATACTCTGTTTCTTCTCAGTTGACGATAAATTGAATCCCTTAGCAGCCAAATTCTCGATACTTAAAGGAAATACAGTATATGTGATTTTTTGTTTTTATTTGATTTTTTTTACAAGCAGCCTAGTAAGGACCAATAGGTTTGTTGTTGCTTGCCCTCCTTTGTATTCCTTTGTATCATATTAAGACCATGTTTAAATAATACACACCATAGTTCACTACAAAATCTTCCAAATAACTGAGAAATCTAGATGGGAACTTTGCAATTTACCGTCAGTTGAAAGTAAACAGACTATTAGCGTCGATTAAAAACGGCTAGGCCACCACCACCATATGATCTGATCTGCCGCCGGATTGGGTGACCACCCCGCACGTAATCATGGAGTAACCACTAGTAATGATATGTCAGCCCCATGGCTACTTGACCACCCAGCGATCCATTGAGAAGATAAAACGAGTGACTACCCTGCAAGTCAGTCCTACCCCTACAGTCCCTGGCTTCTTCTTCTCTACACTTATACGAGCTGATGTCTTCAAACCAGCAGCAGTGCTTAGGCGTTTGGATTATGTGGGCTGATCTTGTTGGCCTGCTGATCTTTACAGGCCAAGGCGAGACGCCTTGGCCTGTAAGGATCAGCAGGTAGGAGACGAGGAGCAGGGCGGTGGTTAGCCTCTTTAGCACGAACATCTTGAACTTCTCTGGATGCTGGATTTGCTTTTTGTTGTTTAATTTGCTTCTTTCGACCCTCTCGTCTTGACGTATTTGCTTCTTGTGACTGTCTTTGCTTCCTTCTTGATTTGTTTGTTTTCTCCTTGCTGTCTTTAGTTTGTAGGTACTGGAAACTGTTGGCGATATATAGGTACCAGGAGACGATGTATAGGTACCAGGTGACGATGTAAAGGTACTAGGTGACGATGTATAGGTACCAGGAGACGATGTATAGGTACCAGGTGACGATGTATATGTACCAGGTGACGATGTATAGGTACCAGGAGACGATGTATAGGTACCAGGTGACGATGTATAGGTACCAGGTGACGATGTATAGGTACCAAGAGACGATGTATAGGTACCAGATTACAATATATAAGTACCAAACGCCGATGTATAGGTACCAGGTGACGATGTATAGGTTCCAGGAGACGATGTATAGGTACCAGGTGACGATGTATAGGTACCAGGTGACGATCTATAGGTACCAGGTGACGATGTATAGGTACCAGGAGACGATGTATAGGTACCAGGAGACGATGTATAGGTACCAGGTGACGATGTATAGGTACCAGGAGACGATGTATAGGTACCAAACGCCGATATTGAGGTACCAGACGATGATGTATAGATGCTTGAAGATCAATTTAGACAGCAATTGAGGCGGCCGATATCAGGGCAAGATCTAAACCCCAACAGTCTTAAATTTCCGCCGGAGCAGTAAACGAACGGCAGTCCTCTCGCTCCCAGGACAGGAAGGACACTGAAGCATCCCCTTCCTTCCCGGCATATATATATACTGTATTGTCTGTATAATACGCCGAGGAACAGGGAGGAGGAAGGGATAAAAAAAAAAAAAACGTAAGGGTGGATTCCCGGAAAAGAAAAATACAGTAAATTGTAAAACCCCCATCCAGATTATGCTAATTTATGTAATATTTAATACGGTGTCACACGAGCGCTTTTACCTGCAATGTTTGGAGGCAATTATGGTTTGGCATCTTCTTTGGTATAGTTGTATAGCATTTCAGTCTCTTAAGGGGAGACTGTTTTTTTTTTTCTATTAATTAATTTATTCTTATATGTCTTAGTTTCCTTGCTAGACCTCTATCAAGCTTAGAAACACCCCATAGACCACCCTTCAATATAAATTTGTACATTTTTCGGAAGAAAAATGTCCCGGCCGAAGGCCGCTTCCTCTTAAAATGGCACGAAAGGCCTTAAAATTGACAATGAAATGGGGTGAATGGTATTAAAATCGCCAAACTAATGGAACCAACGTCTTAAAATCTCAAAACTAGTGGGGCTAAACAGTAGGGAGAAGGGGGGCCTTAAAATTATAGTCTAGTTTTCGATTCCAATGAGAAAATACCAAAACACCAAAATGAGACAAAACACCAAAATACCAAAACACCAAAACACCAAAATGAGACAAAACACCAAAATACCAAAATACCAAAACACCAAAACACCAAAACACCAAAATACCAAAACACCAAAATGAGACAAAACACCAAAACACCAAAATACCAAAACACCAAAATGAGACAAAACACCAAAACACCAAAACACCAAAATACCAAAAATACCAAAACACCAAAACACCAAAACACCAAAACACCAAAAACACCAAAACACCAAAACACCAAAATACCAAAACACCAAAACACCAAAATACCAAAACACCAAAATACCAAAACACCAAAATACCAAAACACCAAAATGAGACAAAACACCAAAACACCAAAACACCAAAATGAGACAAAACACCAAAATACCAAAACACCAAAATGAGACAAAACACCAAAATACCAAAACACCAAAAATACCAAAACACCAAAATGAGACAAAACACCAAAACACCAAAATACCAAAACACCAAAATACCAAAATACCAAAACACCAAAAATACCAAAATGAGACAAAACTTGCTCATCGATAATTGACATAAAAAGCGCCCGTGTGACATTGTCTTAATTATATCTTGTATTTTCTGAACATAGTATAGTCAAAATTAATAGTTAGTTAGTACACTTTGTTATAATCAAAATGGTTCACTTAAATGGGGTTATAATATTATGGTGTATGTGTATGAATTTGATTTGGTAAACTGAAGAAACCTGAATATACAGTATATATATATATATATATATATATATATATATATATATATATATATATATATAGAGAGAGAGAGAGAGAGGGAGAGAGAGAGAGAGAGAGAGAGAGAGAGAGAGAGAGAGATTTAATGAGTTTGTATTTACATATCAACACATTCACATTATCCAACCCACTTATATTCCACTCAAACCTACCCCAAGTATACCTCCCCCCCCCCCATGAAATACCTCCCTCCCCCCCCCTCCCCATGCAATACCTCCCTCCCCCCCCCCTCCCCATGAAATACCCAACACTAAACAATAACAACAACGCCTCAAACTCCCGCCGACAGATTTGTCCTATAATTCCTCGGAACCACGGGGAAGTTCTTGGTATTCCCCTGCAGTTAAGCTTGGTCAGAAGTCAACTTGGGTAGACCGGTTTGTCTCTCTCTCTCTCTCTCTCTCTCTTACACCCACACACCCACACACATACACCCCAACCAACCCACCCACACACACACACCCCCACCCCGACACGAATAATCAATGTTCTTCAGAGCTTTTTCAGTGTATACCTCTTCCCTTACGGAGAGTAGGTGGCACCCGTCTTTCAACACTTTCCCATCTCTATTTTGTTCAACTCCCTAACCCAAGCGGTAAACCGATTTTACCAGTCTTTCTTCCACTCAACACTCTTTCCCTCAATCTATCCTTCCCTCATTCTATGACTTAAATTGATTCAAGGCCCATGTGTCCAGACATATGAACTGTAACTTATCTTGAATTTGGCTATTAATCAATCCAGTTTATTATATATTTTTTTTTTTTTTTTTTGGGGG
>JBAKBP010017772.1:0-48204 GCA_037953745.1 Lithodes maja | reverse complement strand
CTCACTATGATTTTTTCTACCTTGGACCTGATCTTTCATTCTTCACCCTTGATCATTTCTTGGTTGGTGCTGCGGTGTAGCAGTTCTTGTGTAGCAGTTCTTGCCTCATCCTTCGGCCATGCCCTATAAGAGCTCTGCTTTAGAGCTCATGTGGTCCGGCTGAACTGAATGGCGAGAAATGTCTGCGTATCTTCACCTTCCTAGTTTGTTCACCTCCTGCCCTTCCCTATCTATCTTGACTTGATTAGTTGTCCATCTTGATCTAATCCTCCGGGCCAGCCCTATTAATTAAAATGTAAAACTTGCAAACTAAACAAACCAAAATTGGACAAGGACAATATAAAGTCAAATTAAATTATCAAAATCGCTATGTGGAAACAACGCTTACTAAAATGAAAATTATTAAATAAAAGAACACAATCCACCACATAGGGTGTACATTACTACATGAGCAAGTTAATCTGTTTCCCAAGCAAACTAATCGCACATATAACAACGCACTATCGTCACGTTAAAGGAAGTAGTCAAGTTTGGGAAGTCCGGGACGTTCTGGCAAATTTTACTAAACTCTGCATGAATAAAGAAACTACATGTTAAATGTCAAAATATTATTTAAAATCAAATTTGCAACATGACAAGACATTAACAATAGTACAAAATACAAATATTGATAAGATATCTATACTATTACAAAATAATATATAAAATACAGTACAGCACTCACTAACGATAGTGCTATCGGGTAGGTACCTGTAAGCATAGCATGCCTCAAGTGACCCCTATCAATAACTACCCTACAAATAACCTACATTTATAGCACAAATAAACTAAGGAAATCGCAAAAGTAAGCAATTGATACTATCGACAATGAATACATATAATATAAAGACAAATAATTGCAAAATATGAAGTAACAACAGATTTAAACAAAGAGTACTCTTTTAACAAGAACAATAAATTTAAAAAAATCATCAATATTAATATTAATAATAGAAAAAGAAAAAGATAAACAATAAATACAGACAAAAAACAATAAATACAGACAAAAAGTAAGCAGAGGTTATACAAGAAACTTCAAGTTAAAAATGCTTGATTAAAATTATTGATGTCAAATTTTAGAATACAGTCACAATAATTGACCCTAAAAAGATTAAATTTATGGAACAATTTACTTGCCTCAAAACCTCTGTCCACTAAGAGTCTGTATAGTAACCTAGCTCTAGCCCAAAAGTCATCTACTTTAGTGCAGATTTTACAAAATCTTATTAATTGGGAATAAAAACAATTATAAGTTATTTTACTATCGATATTACTACTAGGGAAAGGAAAGTTTATTACGTTAAAATTAAAATCATCAACTTTGTGATATACTTTAAGTATGCACTGTTCATTAACAATCTCTATATTTATATCAAGAAAATTTTCAACTTTATAATTTACGTTACATTGTGTGAGGGGAATATAATTAGGGTAAATAAGTTTAGCAACTTGATTAAAATTTAACAAATTGCAAACGAGAATATCATCAATATATCTACTATTATTACTTAACAATTTAGCAAGTGCTAATTTTTCTGGGATTTTATTTTTCTTGCTACTGTCAACTAAGTCTTTTATATATTTAAATTCTAAAGCAAGCAAGAATAAGTCTGCAATTAAAGGGCTAGCATTTCCACCCATAGGAATTCCTAATATTTGTTTGAAAATGTACGGCCCGAATCAAACATAAGCATTGAAAAGGAGGAATTTAAGGGCATCTTTAAGTTTATTTCTATCAAAATATACAGAACTAGTGGGAGTAGAGCTAAGTGATGCATTATTAAAATATGTATAAACATTTATGAAATAATTACCATTCCTAACGAACCTGTCAAAGTGCAAATCTATAATAAAGCAAAGCTCTGAATATACTAAATCTAAAGGCAAATTGGTATACAAAGTCGAAAAAGTCGAAGCTATGTACCGAGGTAACTTTCGGCATGGTATTTATTTTATCAATAACTTCTAACGAATTGTCAACACTCCAATAATAGTTAATGCCAGTTCTTCTCATGATGGTATTACAATATCTTTTATGAGTACTTTTAATGTATTTTAAGCAATTTACGACTTGTTCTGATAGAGTTTTAGTGGTAGCAAATTTTGCTCCGGCAATAAAGCGATATTTATAAGGTCTTTTATGAAATTTAGGTAACATGTATAATTTTGCAATGCACTTGTTCTTATCAGAAAGTGTAATATCAAATGTTATATTTTTCTTGGTATGTTCATCGATTAAGTTATCAATATTCAGATTATTTTGAATTTCATAAACAGAATTACCGCAAATATTTTTACGTAAAATGTTACCCTTAATACCTAATTCTTTTTTCATGTTTTCAAGATAAAATTTCTTACATGTGAAGCTATAATTATTGCTGGCTTTATCTACTGTAGTGATTACAAAATGTTTATGTAAATTTATTAAATCAGCTTTAAGCTTATTATAATTATAGTCTATAAAATCTGAAAGATTAAATTCATTTTTAAGCGAGAAAATTTTATTTCTAATTAACTTAATTAATAATTTAGACCATGCTTCTAGTTCTCTCGCATCGCAGCACGCAATTTTTAACAATTTATCTTTTAATTTATTGACTGAAAAAACAATATCTTTTAAAATTATGTCCCATGTTACTTTATTACTCCCTATTCTAAATTTAAACCCTTTACGACATAGCTCCGCTAATTTGTCGTTTGCAAAATGTTTAACTAGTTCTACATCACCTGTTAATATGTGACATATCGGACTATAAATGAACTTTGCTAGTGCATCACGTCTGCTAGCTGGCATATCCATGACTCTTTCACACACACATTTATTATTATTGAAAATATCATTATCTGAAAGATTTCCTAAAACTTTATTATAATTACAAATAATAGACCCAACAGGTCGTTCATATGAATACACTATTAATGGTTTGACATCTTTACAACCATCTGGTAACATGGACTTAACTTTCTTTGAATTAATAAGACTGTTAACATTAATTTTGTCTAAAATTTTAGAGGAATAATTTAAAGTGGACATGACTTTATCTTTAATACGGTTATCTTTGGATTTCTTAGAATTAGCTCTAATATATCCCATAAAAGCAAAGACTATATTCTTAAATTTATTTGTGAAATTATGTTTATTGTTTAGAATATTTTCTATAAAAGGAGCAAAACTTTTCTTTTGTAGGCCTTTCAATGAATCTTTTAATTTTTTAATTCCGAAATTTCGATATAATGAATATAAATTATTAACAATAATTTTAATATCAGACCTGTTTTTCTTTTTATTAAATGTATTTAGTCTTCTATTACCGTGTCTACCAGGTCTTCTGTTTAAAACAGGGAAGTTAAAATATGGGTTATTAAAATCGTTTTTTAATAAATCTTTATACAAAATGTTGCCTACATTTTTTATTTGATTGTTAAGTCCAAATGGATAGATGGTCATTAATTTTCCAATCCAATAATTTTCTCTATCTAAAACATTTTGATTACTTTGAACAATTTCTATAATTTTGTATTTACAATCAAATTTAGTACAATCTGTGTTAAAATGCTTATATAGAAGAATCTTGGAGTCGATGCCGTTCTTAATTCCTGATCTATGCCCGTAGGCATATATAAGCCAATATAAGCCAGTCTCGTCACCGTTATAGAGCTGCCAATGTTGAAGGTGTTCCTCGGTTATAAGGGCGTGGAAGCGATCAGTGAAGGGTTCTATGGCCGAAGTATCGGCGCTTAAGATTTCACCACAAATACTCCTGTTTGAGAGGCCATGGCGGTTTCGGAACCTCCACAACCACCCCTCGCTAGCCTTGAAGTCTGGGTGATGAAGATGCTGGCCGAAACGTTCTGCTGCATGCTGGATCTCGATGCCTCTCACTGGTACGCCCTCAGCACGAAGTTGTTGGTACCACTTCAGCACTGCGTCGTCGATGTCTTGATACGCTAGCTTGGCCTTGCGAAAGATCTTGGCGGTGGAAGGACCATGAAGCACAGCTACGCCATGATGCCGGACTTTCTCCTTGTCTCGGATGAAGTCGTAGATTGTTGATCTGCCTAAGCTATACTTCTCCTGAAGCTACTTCTCCTGAAGCTGCTTGGCTTTCATCCCACTGTCCAGATCCTTTAGCATCTGTAGCTTTGTTTCAAGTGATACAGAAGTCACCTTACGCTTAGGCTTATCCTTGGGAGGCATGGTGAACTAAATTATGGCACGCGTCGATGTGTAACACAACAGAGCTTGGTGCGGACTGACGCTCCCAGCATCCGAGCCGGGCGCTTGGGCCCCGGATGTAAGATGGCGTCGGACCTCCCTTCTGTTTCTCGGATATTCACCCTTATTGTCCGGTTACGTGAGGGGTCGTCCGACACGTCATCCTTTGTCGGACACCGCTACGACACATTTCGGAAATATTCGAGATATCAGAGGACGGTTATGACGGACATATTCCGAATACTTATATAAAGTCCGACAACGACAGAGACGGTCGGAACGATGCCGGAAATGTCCGAAATACGGAAGTGAATGTCCGAGAGGCCGATGCCAGTCCGAGTAGTGCGGGTTTCCGACTTCTAGAGGTCCGAGATAGCGAGGGTTTACTGTACTTGCACTGCTGCGGTCGTTCACGGTGTTGGCGGCGGCGGTAGCAGATGCAAAAAATTTACTATTCTGTATTTTTGCTTTATAATCAAAGTTCAAATCTTGTCTTCCCCATGCTTTATCAAGATTACTTTCAAACTTCCTTATTGATTCGGAATCGACTACATACTGTACTGGGGCAGTGCGTTCCACTCATTTACCACTATCACAAAATGAGTTCTTTGCCTTTTCAAGCCTATTTCTTCTTTGTAAATTTTCTTAGAGTGTCCTCTCGTTCTTGTTCCCTCCCGCATCAAGAAGATACCTTCACACACATCCTCATCATACATTCCTGACACTATCTTAAAAGTCTTTCATATCCCCTCTCTTTCTCCTATATGCCAGTGTCGGAAGCCCCAGTGTCCTCAACCTCTGCTCATAGCCCGCGTTCTTCAACGTTGGTACTAGCTTGCTAGCTCTCCTCTGCACTTTCTCCACTGCTTCTATATCCTTTACCATATATGGAGCCCACACCTGGTTCGCATATTCCAGGTGCGGCCTAACCAGCGCTGTATAGAGATTCCTGAATATTTCTTCGTCAAGTGACACAAATGTCCTCCTTATCAGCCCTACAATTCTATTGGCTTTGTTTATCTTTTCCGCTAAATGTTCTGAGAAATTTAACTTATTGTCTATCACTACTCCTATATCCTTTTCTGCATTCACTTCCTCCATCGCTTCATACATACTGTATCCTATTTTTATTTTATTTTTTTAAGAGACAATGAACGGAGGAAGGAAAAACACAGATAAAACAAAAAGGTCCATGTGCCTAAAGGCATCCTCCATTCATAAAATGTTTGTAACAACTGGATTTAAACATTTGTAGATTGTAAGTTTGTGGAAAGCAATTCGAGGGAAGTGAATTCCAAAGAGTAGTAGCTCTGGGGATAAATGAATTCTGATAAGCAGAAGTTCTGCATTGTGGAGGAGAAATTGTAAATTCATGGGCGTTCTCAGCTGCCCTAGTTCTACGGGGAAAGATGTGGAGAGGCGGCACAATTGAAGCAAGTTCCTCGGAACAATTGCTGTGAAAATATCTGTAGAATAATGCAAGGGATGCAACATTTCTTCGTATGGATAATGTAGGAAGGTCCTGTGTGATTGCAGGGTTATTGATTAATCTAATAGCTTTATTTTGAATTTTGTCCAACTGCCTCAATGCAACCACTCCACTTCCACCCCACAGAGGTGAACAGTAATCCATCTGAGAACGCACATGACTTTTATATGCATATATGCATAGCCTATGTGAGTTGCAGTTGGGATGTGTGTACATGCTTAGATTGATATGCAGGATTCGAAGTTGCATAATAAATCGTAGGCAGTGTCCACCATTCTTTAACTGTCTTCGTGGTGCGATGCATAAGGTGTTGATTTTCGGTGTGAGCATCCTGGATTCGAATCCACGGACTGCCACATGTGTTTGTAAATTTCATTAATCGATTTTAGGAGTATAGTTGGTTGTTGGAAGGAACATAATAATTGATATTGGTTCAGGGGTAATTTATCGAGAGGACTTCCCTAGTCGTTAAGGCCCCATTAATTGCTCTTTCCATTCATATATGCATAGCCTACGTGAGTTGCAGTTGGGATGTGTGTACATGCTTAGATTGATATGCAGGATTCGAAGTTGCATAATAAATCGTAGGCAGTGTCCACCATTCTTTAACTGTCTTCGTGGTGCGATGCATAAGGTGTTGATTTTCGGTGTGAGCATCCTGGATTCGAATCCACGGACTGCCACATGTGTTTGTAAATTTCATTAATCGATTTTAGGAGTATAGTTGGTTGTTGGAAGGAACATAATAATTGATATTGGTTCAGGGGTAATTTATCGAGAGGACTTCCCTAGTGGTTAAGGCCCCATTAATTGCTCTTTCCATTCATATATGCATAGCCTACGTGAGTTGCAGTTGGGATGTGTGTACATGCTTAGATTGATATGCAGGATTCGAAGTTGCATAATAAATCGTAGGCAGTGTCCACCATTCTTTAACTGTCTTCGTGGTGCGATGCATAAGGTGTTGATTTTCGGTGTGAGCATCCTGGATTCGAATCCACGGACTGCCACATGTGTTTGTAAATTTCATTAATCGATTTTAGGAGTATAGTTGGTTGTTGGAAGGAACATAATAATATCACGGCCAACTGCTCGTCAGTGAAGAATTCTCGAACTCTGTACAGGAGTCCCAGTTTTTTAGAGGCATTCTTAGCAATGCTTCTAACATAATGTGTCCAGCTCATGTTAGTAGTTAATGTTACACCGAGAATGTCAATACTAGGGGAAGTGGGAATATTTACATCATTAAAAAATATATGGGAGTCAGTGAGATTCTGTCGGTTAGAAAATTGAATGTACTGTACTTGGTTTTCTGTGCATTAAAGGAAACTACAGTAAACTTCCGTTAATCCGAAGGGCAGCGGACCGGCCCTCGTTCGGATTAGTGGTTTTTTCGGATTATCGGACGTTACCCCCCCCCCCCCCCGACTTTTTTTTGAAGACCCAAACCAAGACACAAACACATGATAATAATGATAATAATGACTAATCATGACTTTAACTCACCTTATATGAAGAGAAGAGATGTGTAGCATTGAAGATAAGCCCCCAGCACCAGCCCCAACCCAGCCCCCAACCAGCCACTAGCCCCCTAGCCCTATATTAGTAACTTATAATCACTGCTCTGCACTGTAAGTGTACTTTAATGTAAAATGAACTTAAAAAGACTTATTTTTTTTTTGTATTTTGCTGGTTTTATATTTTTTTTGGGGTCCTTAAATCTACTACACTTCACTGATTATTACTCCACAGCCATATCCTCCAAGCCTTCAATATCTGAAGGGGGAGCTAGGGCTACCTCAGGAGTGGCTAGGCTGGCTGGGGCTACCACAGGGGCGGCTGGGGCTACCACAGGACTATTGAAAAATTTGGACTATTGGGAGAATTCGGATTTGGCCTCAAATTGAAAAATTCGGACTATTGGGAGATTCGAATTATCGGTCGTCGGATTAACGGAAGTTTACTGTAGATTCTTTTGTCCCCATCCATTAATTCTAGAAAGGTCCTGGTTCAGAGAAATTGCAGTGTTTATTTTTGAGTTTATAAGATCGGGTTGGGTGAAAGAATTGGTAAATGTGAAGGAACTGTGGAGTGTTGAGTCATCTGCGTAGGAATGTACTGGATTATGAGTGGTAGATATGAGATCATTGATATGAATGAGGAACAGAATTGGGGCCAAAACTGATCCCTGGGGAACACCAGCATTTATTGAGTGAAATTGAGAATAAAGGCCATCTACCATTACACATATTTTTCTGTTATGAAGATAAGAAGAAATTAGTGGAACTAATGATGCAAGGCCGTAGTGTGACATCTTCGACAATAAGGATTGATGCCAGACTCTATCAAATGCCTTTGATATATCCAGTGCTATTGTATGTGTTTCACCATGTTGGTCTGTAGCTTGGTTGATTTGATGCGTAAGAAGGCAAAGCATGTCTGCAGTTGATCGACATCGTCTAAAACCATATTGCCTATCACTGATTAATTTATTATTCTCAAGATGCTTAATTATGTGATTATTTAATATAATTTCAAAGACTTTACCAACAGTGGAAGTTATAGCTATTGGTCTGTAGTTTGATGGATCTGAAGAGGCACCTTTTTTAGGAACTGGATGGATGTTTGCTTCTTTCCAGGGTACTGGGAAGCATGAGGTATGAGTACACAGACGGAAAAAATTTGCCAATACAGGAGCGAGCACCAATGAGCAATTCTTAAGTACTATTGGAGGAATTTCATCTGGACCAGGAACCTTATCTACTGAGAGATTCTGCAAAATAGTTTTGACATGTCTGGTGTGGATCTTAAGTGAGGGAATTTCAGGCGAATTAAAATTAAGTACAGGGACATCTTGATTTATTTCATCTAAGGTTGAGTTGGTGGAGAAAATATCCGCAAGAAGGTTAGCTTTACCTCGTGGGTCACTTACAAGATTGCCAGTCGGAGATTTTAATGGTGGAATGGATGAAGTAGTAGTGAAGTTGGATTTAAATGAGTTAAGAGTAGACCAAAATATTTTGTTATCATTTGGATTATTTAGAAGTTTATTTGCCTGCTTGTGGAGAAAGTTGATTTAGTTAGGTTTAATACAGTTTTGGCATGATTTCTGATGTTTCTAAAGTAATTAAAGGCTTCATGTGTTTTTGATCTTGTGTATGCATTGTAGGCTATTGCTTTTTGTTCAGTTACTCTAGCACAATTATGGTCAAACCATTTAGGTGAATTAGATCTTTTACTGTACTTTTGATGAGGAATAAAAGTTTCCATTCCAATTTTTACAAAATCTTGTATGTGGCTCAAGGTGAAGTGTGCATCATTAGAAAAGAAAGAGGTCCAGGGAATATCAATAAAGAAACCTTGAAGACCCTCCCAGTCTGCCCTATCGTAATGCCATTTAGTCACCAAAACAGGTTCAGAGTGGGAAGGTGTGGTAGGTGATAGACAGGTGGCCTGTATCAGACAGTGATCAGAAGATCCAAGCGGGGACCTCACTGTAACATCATAATTTTCTGAATTGGTTGTTAAAAATAAGTCCAGTAGGTGGGAATTATGATTATGATTATCTGGTACACGGGTGGGTTGGTTGACTAGTTGAGTGAGATTAAATGAGTCTGCAAATAGCTCACATTCAAGACCAGCATCATCAGTCCTGGCTGAATGAGTGAGCCATTCAACATTATGGACATTAAAATCACCCAACTCAGTGATTTCAGAAGAAGCATTTAAGTTAAGTATCTTGCTTGTCCCAATCCGCATGTACTTGCATTTTTTTGGATGAAAAGGCATTAACCAATGCTCAGACCATCCCTTCATGCCCTCCACATCGCCTTGAAGCAAACCCACATCTTCCTTACTCCTCACTCTTCTATACAGCTTAGTGTCATCTGCATACAGGTATATCTCACTTCCATTAGTTATAACTTCAGGGAAGTTGTTGATAAATATAACGAACAGTAGTGGTCCCAACACAGATCCCTGAGGTACCCCACTTGTAATTTCCCTCCACCCCGAGCCTATTCCATTCACCAGTACCCTCTGTCTCCGATCTTTCAGGAAGGCTTCTATCCATTTCACACATTTCTCCCCTATATTATAGCTTCTAACTTTCTCTATTAACCTTTTATGTGGGACCTTATCGAAGGCTTTTATAAAATCGCAATATACCACTTCTATAACATCACTGTCCTCCAGAATTTGCATCCAATCATCAACCACCTTAACCCATAACGATCGGGGGCGGACTTAAGTCTGCCTCTAAAAACTTGGACTATGTGGCGGGGGCGGACTTTAGTCTGTGTGCAATTTTGGCGCAATATTGGCTCTGAGAGAGAGACGAGCGACGGGAGGAGCCTGGGTTACCTCATGACCGCTCGCCACGGCCGCCGTGGACCGACTGAGATGTACTCCACATACATCTACCCTCACTCCCTCGCTACATACGTAATTATATAAAGAAATTACCGTATTTTAGCGATTTTGCCCTTCGGTTGCACGATCGTTGCATGACAACCAGTGATCGTAGAAGGATGGTTCGGGTGTCATTGGAAAGCTCAATTTACGCCCTTTCAGGGATACATACTTGTATTACGCTCTGGCTCTTGTTTATGCATGAAAAAGAGCACGGAAACAACGCCATTTATGGTAAAAAAAAAAAACGCTGGGCGGCACGGTCAAATATACCGCCTAGGCCGCTCGTAAGGTGTTAATTAGCTGTAGTACTGTCGACCTCCCCGGCAAGAATCCGAATGGTCTCCCACTGAAAAGTTGGTTTGATTTCATATGCTCCATTATTCCTTCTCTAATTACCGTTTCCATTAGTTTACACACAACACTTGTCAAACTAACTGGTCTATAATTTCCTGGGTCATTTCTTTTTCCCTTCTTAAAAATAGCTGTTATGTTCGCCTCTCTCCAGTCCATTGGGATTTGTCCTGTATTAAAAGATACCTCAAATAACATTCTTAATGGCTCTACTAACATCTCACCTCCTTCCTTTATGATTCTTGTATGTATCCCATCCGGGCCCGGGGACTTTGTTGTATAGTAATGGCTGTTGGTCCACAAGTCTGCCACCATCCCCCCTATTATTCGCCTTGTATGACATGCAGTAGGATGTGTGGGGCATATTCTTTTTCTCCTCCACCAAAAGATGAAGGCCCCCTTACCCCCTGGGGGGTAGAAATAATTGCTAATCAAAAACTGATAGAAAAGAAAATTGCTTATGTGGCTCTGCCTTCACTGTTTCTTTTTAAAGACACAGTGCACCAGAACTAATGTGACACCCTGTTCTGGTGAGTCATACAGTGTTTGTCAGGGCCTCCCTTTAACTCATACTCGTCACATATCATCCATATGCTTGGTTAACCCTTCTTTGGCGGCGCGCAACTTATGTCGTATGAAATAAATATGGACTAAGTGGCAGTTCACAACTTATGTCGTGTGCCATTTTCACCACGTAATGTTGCTGAGAGAGAGAGATGAGTGGTGGGAGGAGCGTAGCAAGCGTATGACTGCTCCAGACCACCGCGGCGGACCTACTGACATGAATCCCACCCTCCTCCACCCTCTCGCACTCGCTACACAGGGAATTATGTAGGGAAAGTACCTAATTACAGGGTTTTTGCACTCGTGTTGCGCGATCGTTGCAAGAGAACCAGTGGTCGTACAAGGATGGTTGGGGTGTCATTGGAAAGCTCTGTTTATGCCCTTTCAGGGATAGATACTTCTTTTATGCTCTGGGTCTTATTTAGGCATGAAAATGATCACGTAAACAACCCTATTTAGGGTAAAAACACCCCGCTGGGCGGTACATATAAATTACCGCCTAGGCCGCTCGTAAGGTGTTAATGATACAGCTTTTAATTTCAAATATTTGATCAAAATGTTGCTGATGAAAAATTTAATCCGGGACTAAAGTTGCCAGTAATATGTTATTGATAAATAAAATGCTATTGAAAGTTTGCTTTTCGATAATTACCAAGGAAAAACAAAGACTCTATGTTTCCACCTTCGTTCTTTTTATTTTCAGAGGAACGGTGCATCAGAATCAGTGTGACACCCCATTCCTTGTGGGTCACATCGGTAGAGTGTTCGCCGGGGCATCCTCCCCCCTCGACCCTAACACAGCCATGAACATCAACAACAGACTCATGCTCAACTTTATCGCCAAACATCTAGGTAAGTGAAAGGTGGAAGGTTTTGATCGTATATTGAGCGAGGTATATTTAACAATAGCAGTTAGATGACATGTTTAAAAAAAAAATCTAGCTACTGTACTTCCAATGTTCATCACCAAGCACCTAGGTAAGTGGATGACATCAATAGTTTCCAGTGACTTTCGGCATTTGTAGTTTTCGGTATGTTATGTTTAGGATCTGTGTGTTAAGCTGTACAGTATAGTGATAGAGGTACGATTAATAATTATAATTGGATGACCGACTTCTGTTATATTATTCTAGATACCTCCAAATAGTTGTAGTCAAATTAAGAAAGAACCTATTGAAGTTATATGTGTTAATTACCCTGCACTCAGCGTAGCCTGTGAAACAAGGGATTGTATGGGTAAAAACACATGTGCAGATATGGTCCCAGGTTTATTCAACGTTTCACCTTTTACGGCTTCTTCAGGAATACAACATACAGTATATGGAAGTACAGACAACTTATATACATATGAGAAAACTACTAAACAAAATTAAATAATTGGTGTAGCAATATGAAATTAAATAATTAAAATACAGCATGAACAATATGGGAAATAGTCACCTAGCCTGGTTTTATGTTCGTTAACATTATAGCTAAGGGTTTGGCCCTTATTATTCAGTTCATGGTGTCGTTTAAAACAATATGAGCCGATTCAAAACATCTTCGTTTACATGTGACAGTTTCGCATTTTACTAGCTTAGCTTCGTCATAGTTTATAGCGTGCCCAGTGTCTAACCTATGTATTGCCATAGCATTGCTCAATTTAAATTTCTCAATATCCGTTTTGTGTTTTTTATCCTCTTCTTTAGTCTACTTTAGACCTCGATTTGTTTTGCCAATATATACTTTATTACAGGGGGCACATGGAACTTCATAAACACCCGCTTCATTGTTTTCATTCTTCCGTTTATTAACCTTTTCCACGACATTTCCGATTGTAACACCGCCAGTTCGAACTATTTCGACTTCTGCTCTCTTCATGATACTAGATACGTTGTCAGCTACATTTGATCTGGGTAAAATTAAAACTTTGTTGGTTTTTTCTTTCGGTTTGGTTCTTATGTGAATGGAGAGAGCTTTCTTCTTTGCTTTTAGTATGAAATATGGGGAATATTTTAAGCCGGTGAAAGTTTTGAAAATAAGGTTTTGCTCAATTTACAGATACTCCTCCGAGCAAATTTGTAAGGCCCGTAGATAAAAGCCTGTCACAATTCCCTGTTTAGTCCTGTTGTCAGTGGAAGAATAAAAGTGCACAAAGTCATTTTTGTTGGTCACTTTTCTAAAAACTGTAAACTTTAAATAGTTTCAGTCTTTAATTAAAAGGGCATCAAGGAAAAGTAAACTGTCGTCGTTTTCATATTCTACAGTAAACTGAATATTGGGTTCGATGCTATTTATTTTATTTCTAAGGTTTTCTAAGTCTAACCTACGTGGAGCTATCACTAGGACATCATCTACGTATCTAAGCCAAGTCACGCTTCTAGAAACTATCTCACTAAAACTATTTGCTTCTAAATGCTCTAAAAACAAATTAGACAAAACACAACTAAGTGGACTGCCCATCGCCATACCAAACTTTTGCCTGTAGAAGGCATCACTGAAGATGAAAAAGCAATTTGAGATACACAGTTCTACCAGGTCAACAAAATCATGTATGGGAATTGGCAGAGTCACTCCCAGTTCAACCTCCCTTTAACACATCTAATGCCTTAACTGGGAGGTTTGACGTACCTCCCAACCTACCAAATAGGAAAACCTACTATTTGGTAGTAGTCTTGGAAAATCCAACGTCAAGGCTATTAACCCTTCCTTCCCGGATGCCCTCATGTACGCCCATAAAAAAGCATGTACCAGGTACCCGGAAGGCCTCATATGCACCCACGACGTCACAGCCTGTGAGCTTGCTGTGCGAGGCGTCGGTCCGACGCATGTAAACAACAGCCGGCTGGACCGACGCTCCGCATCTCCGGCCACAAGAAGGAGAGCGTCGCTTGTTCTTGTGTGCCTGTATGTTGTTGTTCAGTATCGAAAAGTGGTGTAAAGTGGCTGGTTTGGCCATAAAGTTATCTCCAATGAAATCATCATCACAGCTCACCCAGTTGACTTAGAGAGCTCTACTTAATGCCATTTTACAGGTAAATAACACAGCTACGCTTGGGGATGCGCGGGAATGCGGGAAGCAGTCTGATTAACGAATATACGGTAGCCTAGCCTAGACGTTTTTCGGCCAAAACACCCGGGTTTCGAGGAATATATATATAATACATAACCGGGGCTGGAGGGTTAACCTAATTGCAATGACGACTTGTCTATTTTGACTGCTATGTCGTCATTCCAACCGCGGTTAAAAAGAAAACGTCTAGAGTCTACGCCTTATCTTGCTCTAGGAGACGTTGTACATTAACCAAAACTACCACCGAAGGTGAAAAAAGCATAGAAGAGAAGACAAAGGGGTTTACCTTAGTTACCGCTTAAGGCCCATCCCGTGTTCCGTCATGTGCAGATCCCTGTCGAACGTGCGCATGAGCGACCCTCTCTTGTCATCACATCTCACGTCAGCAGAAGAACGCGGATGGGCAGGGGTCCGGCATGAGGGAGGGTATTATGTACGTTGGATTTTCCAAGACTACTACCAAATAGTAGGTTTTCCTATTTGGTAGGTTGGGAGGTACGTCAAACCTCCCAATTTGTTAGTAGTCTTGGCAAATCCAACGTCAAGGCTGCATAACAAATAGGAGGAGGACATCCAAGCCCAACCTACCAAAAAAAACAATGCATAAAACAAAATTACGGATGACAAAGACACAATTTAAACAAGAGAGTTTAATAAAAGAGTGAAAAACTGAGGAGTAGCTAAAAAGAACAGTTTTAACACATGCCCGTCATTCATAGTAATGCAAAAACATAGACTTGTCTGAAACCAAAAAGGTACTGTACCCAAAATCCCTTTTCTTCAAAAACCAACAAAAACACTGAACACAAGAACAAAACACAATTTTCAATGTGGCAAAAACACTTATGTACTGGAACAATACATAATCCCAAACTTGCAATCCAGTGTTGCAAACCCATACCCCCCCCCCCCCCCTTTGTCAAATAAAACAAAGGAAAAGAACGAGGGACAAGGGGGGAAGACCAGGGATCTTCGCCAGAGCACCAGGAAACACGACCCCCGAGAGCAATCACCGGCCGAGGGGGTCGAACACTGGACACGGAGAGGTAGGAGGAGATGAAGGAATTGATAGAAGACCACAAAACCGCCGAAGCGATGGCAGGGAAGGATCGACGTGGCAGGAACCGGAAGGAGGCAGCAAAGGATCTGACATCGTGCGCAGAACCCCTACAAACAGGGTGACGGGCACGAACGGTCCGACAAACGTGGCGGCCCATCTGCACCTGCGAGAGCCTCCCACCTGTCCGAGGAGACACCCACACAGCAGTACCCGAAGGCGGCGCCACAGACGCAACAGAGGAGTGCAAGGCTGACACCGGGCACAACACATGGCGAGGATGCCCACGCCGTAAAGCCTGGACGGCGAAAGGCTGGAAAACGGGGGCCTCCCTCCCATGCGTGGTAACAAAAGGAGGGGAGGAGGCGAACGAGACGCCATGCAAGGACGGGGAGAATCGCACGCAGTCCCGGGGCCATGACAATGCCGCTAGTGCAGACACCCGATCCCCAGTGGCCAGAGCGACAAGGAAGAGTGGACGCCCGAGCAACGGAACCGGCGTAGCGGCCCTTGTATACGTGGGTGAAGCCAGAAGGACCAGAGCCCGCCCCAGATCCCACTGCGGAGGGACTTGGCGCGGAGGCGGTCGATCCCGGAAGGCAGCCGTTAGGAAGGAATCCAGCTCCTGTGGCGGAACGACCAGCCCAGCGACAGACCCAAAGACCCCCCGGACGGCAGACAAGTGGGTACGTATAGCGTCGACTGGAAAGCGACGTGTACGGAAGAGGTGAAACAAGGAGCGTAGGACGAGGGAAGGAGAGCCAACTGGCAGGCGAGTGGCCTGTAGCCACCTAGTAAAAGACCTCCAGCGGGACCCGTAAGTCCCCCAAGGAGAAGACGGCCAGGAACGCTGCAGGAAGTCAGTCAGGGCCCGGCCGGGGACCGGGAGCCACCGTGCCTCATGAACAAGCACGATGCGAAGGCCAAAGAGGTCCGCAGGTCCCCAACCTAGCCCAAGTGGAAGCCGGAGACAGGTAGAGGGACCGGACTCGGGCACCACCGTGGCAACCGGGCGGACCAAGTCCGTGCCGGCCACAGAGGCGCGAGGAGCCAGACGCAGCCGTGGTACAGCCGCAGCTTCGCGAGGACTGGGCACATCAACAGCGCGTCTGGTGGCGGAAAGATGTATATCGACCGCCACCTGTACCAGGCTACCATGAAAGCGTCCGGACCCCCCCCCGGAGCGCGAGGCCGGAGGGAGAGGTCCAGAGGCAACTGGCGCGGCACCCCCGATGCGAACAAGGCGACCTCCGGAACACCTCAGGAAGCCGCGAGGTTGGCGAACACAGTCCGTTTCATCGCCCATTCTACAAGAACGCCCTGCCCTCTCGACAGGGCGGCCGCCCAAAGGGTGGCAGGCCCGGGCAGGGAGGAGGCATGCAAGGAGAAGGGGTGTCGGTCCGCGAGGAAGAACAACTCCACCGAGACCCCCAATAGAGTCAACGACCTGGAGGACCCCCGCATAAGGAAACAGGGGACAGCTTGTCTGAGTGTCCAACCCGAAGGCCACCGACTTACCCTGAAGGGCCAGCGCGTGGTCCCGCAGGAAGAACAAAGGAACCAACAGTCCGAGGGCATAGACGGGTAAGAGGAGGGAGCCCATCTGCTGGGAAGTGGACGTCCCAGGTTCGATTGGGAACCTCACCCAACCTCGCTCGACGTATCTGTGGCTACCCAGACCGTCGGCGGGGGGGGCGGTCCAGGGCACAGCCGCAGAGAGCGAGCCCCGAGCAACCCAGCGACCGAAGCAACGGCGAACGGTACGCGGGAGCGGCAGGAGCCGATCCATAGGGGCAACGGAAACACCGCGGTGCCCATGAGGAGGAGGCGGCGTAGCCAGAGGCTCCCTAAGGGAAGGGGCAGAGCGGCCCAATGCAGCGAACCCACGAACGAGTCCCAGAGCCACCCCGGGAGGGAGACCGAGTGCAACACGGCGAAGACCGTCCACCGAAGGTGCACCGCGGCCGGCAGACCCTGGGTCACCGTACAAAACCCATGCGAGACCGACCCATGGCACGACACGCGACGGGGTCAAGCGTGACTTGGGAATATCGAAGGGGAACCCTAACCGTGCGATGTTGCGAACGACTGTGAGGGCGTCGCCAATGCACAGTCCTAGGGCGTCGGAAACTACCAACCAATCGGCCAAGGAAAACAGGATCTGGAGCCCGCTCCTGAGGAGAGGACCCAGAGCCTGCCCCACCAGTGCGGAGAAGATCTGCGGCGCGATGTGGAGACCGAAGGGAAGGCCGTCGAACAGGAACACACGATCGGAAGTCCGAACGGCCAAGAATCGCTGGAAGCGAGGATGGAGAGGAACGAGCCAAGACGCATCCTGGAGGGCCAGCGACACTACCCACGACAGAGGGCACAGGGCCAGGCGTACTAGGGGTACCGGCAGCATCCGAAACCGTGTGTGCACGATATGCCCGTTGAGGGCCGACAGATCCACCACCGGTCGCATCGCGTCGCAGTTCGTCGACGGTACCAGAAAGACACGGGAGAGGAAAACCGGGTGACCGGCGGTCAACTCCCTCGACGCTACCCAGCTCGGGCATGGAAGTGAACACGTGGGCCACCTCTGAAGAGATGGGCCGGCGCCGGTGACAAGAGCGGAGTGGGGGTCTGGACGTCCACCTCCAGGTGAGACCCCTCCGCGCAACCCGCCGCCCCCAACGTCCCTCGCGGCTACCGAGGGGCGCAAGGGCGAAAACAACCCAAGGGAGCACCCGAGAGGAGGGGAGCGACCCGGTCGGCCAGGTGAGAAGGAGAACAAGGAGGCCGACCCAGAGAACTACACATTGTGTTGACGTGGAGGTACCCCCGGTACGGGCCGTGCGGGCATGAGCGCCACGTTGACCTCCTCTATCCCCGCCCCCCCCCCCCAACCTCGTCGAAAAGGGCGGGCCACCCCAACCCCAGGCCGGCGCGGGGCTGACCCCTTCGAAGGGCGGCCAGAAGTGGAAGGCCGGCCAGCCCCGACACGGAGGGGATGAAAGGGGCAAGAACAGAAGTGCGAGGCGGAACCGACGCACTGGCCTGCAACGTCCCAGTCCTGCGCCCGTGCAAGGCGGCAGCACTTGCAGCAGCACCCCGAAGAAGACCGGCAGAAGGATGGGACTGAGAAGACCCCGCGCGCGGCACAGCGCGTCGTTGCGTGACGTAAGCAGGGTCCGCAACGACACAGTGCGGCGTCGCGTGTCGGAAGCAGGGGCCGCCGACAGAGAAGCGTAGCATTCCCAAGCATCCTGCTTAAAAAAAAACGACGTATATAGCGCAGAGTACAACAAACCCTGACGAATAACCAAGGGGGCCGGCCGGCAGAACAAAGACCGTACCGTCGGGCGTTGCCGAGTTGCCGCGCACAAAACCGCCTTCAGCTCGGGAACCAAAGACACCGCGAGCCGAAGGTGGACCCGCTGAACGCGGTCCAAACCCTCGCGAAGATCGCCTGGCGCAGACGCCTCGAAAAGCCGCAGGTGGTGAACAGACGTCTGGAGGGAACCTAAAGACAAGACAATAAGTCCGTCACCCTCTGTCGCAAGGGAAAAACCTTGGCGACAGAGGGCTGATCCGGGTGAGAGAAGAACGGGGTAGCAATAGAACAAAGTTAAAGAACGGGCGCGCTCATCCAGGACCAGAACGCGCCGTCCAACCTGCCGACAGACACAAGAGGAGGCAAAATCGGTGATGACTCCGGGGGAGGGACGGAAGGAGAGCCGTCGACGGATCGGTGTGTGAAGTCGAAGGCCTCAGCAAACCAGGCCTCCAATGGGAGAGGGTGACCGAGCATGATGGCTAAGCCAGGCGTACCGGCGTCGCACAAACCTGTCCCATAGGAGGACAGACCCGTCAACACAGTCAGGGACTGAACAGCCGGAAGGATGTCAGGGTGGCTGAAGTCTGACCAGAGCGTAGGCCTGCAGAAGGGAGGGGGACCGTAGCAGGGGTAGGTAGGGTGAGGCGCTGAGGGTGAGTCACCGCCAAGAAGGGCGAGAAGAGGGAGTCTTCCATCGACTCCAAGCGCCCGTCGAAGCGTGACACAACCCAGCCCTGCATAGCCGACAATCGATCCGAGAGAGGCGACCCCCCCCCCAGATTGGTCGGTCCGCAGGGGCGAGCGTGAGCGGGAGCGGGAGCGAGACCCACGACACGAACCAGCAGCGTCGCGGCCCAAGGAAGGCGAGCGACGACGGTTATGTCGCCGTTGAGGGACTCGTCCCCGATCACGAACGGCCGAGGGGGAAACAGCACCATTCCCCTCTTCCAGCGACACGTCAGCTCCTGAGAAAGGGGACCCCGAAACCTCGCGAAACCCCACCGAGGCAAGAGGAGGGGTACCCCCCTGGCGAGACGGTAAGTGAAGGTCAGGAAGAGAAGAATGAGGAGGAGCAGGACGACGGGAGTGGGAAGGCTGGCCGGGTGAAAGGAGGCCAGAAGGAGCCGCGGGGGGTAACAGAGCAAGGATCCCCGGGGCTGAGATAACAGGGCGGCCCGACACCGAGGCGGAGGAGGGAGGGACCACCACCGTGGGACGAGACCGTGAAGGAAGAATAGGCACTGAAGCAGGTGAAGTAGGAGAAGCAACGACATCCAGGCGGACCCTCCTGGACAGTGTAGGAGGAGGGAGCAGAGGGCCAGCTACAGCATGAACAACCGCGCGTGGAGAGGACAACGTAAGAGGAAGTCGTCTGGGCTGGGGAAGCGGGCGGAAGGGAGTAGAGCCCCTATCCGTAGAGGCCAGGGGCAGAGCCGCTAACCCCGGCCTCAGGGCGAGAACCATGACGAGGGTGATGGGCGTCGTCAAGGCGATCAGGATGACGACGAGGCGAGCGAGAGCGTGGACGGAGCCGGGGAACCCCCCGACGATGGGACGACCGGCTGCGGGACCCAGGGGAGAGGGCCCGAGCAGGGAGAGGGCCAGGTGAACGGCCTTCAGTCGGGTCAGGGATACCCAGGGCGACGCGGATCCGGTCGGCAACAAAGGCCGGGGAACGGTGGCCCACAGTCCTAATGTGGCGGGAGACCATCGTCCACACCGACGGAAGGGAAGCAGAGGCCACAGCCGCCGCCGAGGAACCAGGGCCATGGAGCAGCACAACCACCAGGGCCAGACACGTGCCACACAGAGCAGGGTGGTAGGCCGTAGAGGACACACAGAGCGAGTGGCGCAAGCAGGACTTGTGGCTCTCCAAGCACGGGGAGCGACAACCAAGGCGAAAGCAAGGCAGCCTACCTGCACTAGAAGAACACACACCATAATCAGCACGTCGAAGGAGTAAGTGGAGAGAATGTCCAAGAAGAACTAGGGAAGGAGCATGGGGAAACAGGAACACACATGCAAACAGGTATCCGTACTCACCCTAAACTGGGAGCACAGAGGTAGGTGAGGAGGGCGGCCGAGGCGGAAGAGCACTAGCAGAACCTGCAAAGATGGAGAAAGTGTTAACCACCACTCAACATCTTACATGCAGGGCCTATAACACCAGTAAAGTGCATACACCAATATAGTATCAGGCAACAAGATGACATAAAAAAGTCAATAGTGAAAGCCAACTATTACCGCAAATTTGCGGGCCAATGGAGGCATAACCGTACCGACACCACCCTCCCGCAATTTTGCGGGACCCCCCAACGATCTCCGCAAATTTGCGGGGAGCCGAAATGTCCCAGAGGACCGAATCGAGCTCCCGCAAATTTGCGGGACCGGCCGAGATGGTCCGGCGCCGAAAAAAGCGAGAGGAGCGTCTAGGGAATACCAAAAAAGGCCACAAAAAATGTGTCATCTCCTTATGAACTCCAAGCAATGATGGCCATCAAGCTGAGCAGTGTCTTCCTTGAATTTATCCTGACTCAACCGGTAAAGGGAGAGGCAAGGAAGACACACCAGGGGAGAGGAGGCACATCCCCCAGGAACCACCCAACCCACAGAGATAATAATAATAATAATCTTCTGGTTACTTATATAGCGCCCGTATCTCCTCCTTCGAGGATTCACAAGCGCTTGGCTTTCTTTAGTCTACCAGAGACCATTACCCATCCCCCTTGCTCATGGGAAGATGGTAACCGCCGGCTATGTCCCAGAAAAACTTTTCAATCTGAGCGGGGATTGAACGCGAGACCTTCAAGATGGGAATCAGGCACGCTATCAACTGAGCCAGCCGGACGGCTGGCAAAGCCCATGAGGAGAAGTGGCAGGGAGGGTGGTTTCGCACAAACAGGGGCCCCCGTGAGGTACCCCTGGATTGGGCAAAAGACTATGAAAGGATGGAGGTGAAACAGGAAGAGAAAACAAAAACCAGTAAATGAAACTGGTGAGAAAAAGGGTGGCCTAGCCGTGAGCAGAGAATGTGTCAGGGCAAAAAACCCTGTGGTGTGAAAGGGGGCCCCCCGTGGGGTACCCCTGGAGTATCACGAACCACCTGTCGCCCAGGCCCTTGAGACACAGTGAAGGACTCGAAAGGGGGGACTCGGGAATAACGCTAATAATGCGGCCGACACAAACTCTACAAACGGCACCGCCACCAACGAAATCTCAGATTGTTTACCAACGGTACACCTAGGCTATGAAAAAATGAAAACTCATAGGGGCATAGCAAGTCCTGAATGAGAAAACGAGCTAGGCTAAATTAAGCTAAAAGCTAAACTATGCCCAGACTAACAGGAAAAAATAATATGAAAAGAGAAAGAATGAAAAACATATACGAGGAACGCCAGGCGCCCCCGTACCTTCGGTAGGCTATTTCCACACGCGTCTCCATTATACACACTTAGGAGCCCATTTACGTGTGCCCTAGATAACGTAACATCTGTCTAACAAAAAAGAAGGCCAGATAAGCCGAAACGAACCTAAACAGGGTGAATTAAAGGAGCACAACAAAAGCGACTTCATTCAATGGAGCGCGTGAAAAAATGATGACAAGAGAGGGTCGCTCATGCGCACGTTCGACAGGGATCTGCACATTTCTTACAGTTTCTTACAGTAGATCCTCTGGAAAAAGGCAAACTATGCCTGTGTATCCAGCTCAGTACCAGTACTGTACTTGCACTGCTGCGGTCGTTCACGGTGTTGGCGGCGGCGGTAGCAGACGCAACATTTTTACTATTCTGTATTTTTGTTTTATAATCAAACTTCAAATCTTGTCTTCCCCATGCTTTATCAATATTACTTTCAAACTCCCTTATTGATTCGGAATCGACTACATACTGGGGCAGTGCGTTCCACTCATTTACCACTCTATCACAAAATGAGTTCTTTGCCTTCTCAAGCCTATTTCTTTCTTTGTAAATTTTCTTAGAGTGTCCTCTCGTTCTTGTTCCCTCCCGCATCAAGAAGATACCTTCACACACATCCTCATCGTACTTTCCTGACACTATCTTAAAAGTCTCTATCATATCCCCTCTATTTCTCCTATATGCCAGTGTCGGAAGCCCCAGTGTCCTCAACCTCTGCTCATAGCCTGCGTTCTTCAACGTTGGTACCAGCTTGCTAGCTCTCCTCTGCACTTTCTCCACTGCTTCTATATCCTTTACCATATATGGAGCCCACACCTGGTTTGCATATTCCAGGTGCGGCCTAACCAGCGCTGTATATAGATTCCTGAAGATTTCTTCGTCAAGTGACACAAATGTCCTCCTTATCAGCCCTACAATTCTATTGGCTTTGTTTATCTTTTCCGCTAAATGTTCTGAGAAATTTAACTTATTGTCTATCACTACTCCTATATCCTTTTCTGCACTCACTTCCTCCATCGCTTCATACATACTGTATCCTACCTTGTCTATCTTGCTGGTCCCAATCCGCATGTACTTGCATTTTTTTGGATGAAAAGGCATTAACCAATGCTCAGACCATCCCTTCATGCCCTCCACATCTCCTTGAAGCAAACCCATATCTTCCTTACTCCTCACTCTTCTATACAGTTTAGTGTCATCCGCATACAGGTATACCTCACTTCCATTAGTTATAACTTCAGGCAAGTCGTTAATAAATATAACGAACAGCAGTGGTCCCAACACAGACGGAACACGGGATGGGCCTTAAGCGGTAACTAAGGTAAACCCCATTTTCTTCTGTTCTATGCTTTTTTCACCTTCGGTGGTAGTTTTGGTTAATGTACAACGTCTCCTAGAGCAAGATAAGGAGTAGACTCTAGACGTTTTCTTTTTAACCGCGGTTGGAATGACGACATAGCAGTCAAAATAGACAAGTCGTCATTGCAATTAGGTTAATAGCCTTGACGTTGGATTTGCCAAGACTACTAACAAATACTCCCTTTAACACATCTAATGCCTTATATGTTGTATTCCTGAAGAAGCCATAAAAGGTGAAACGGTGAATAAACCTAGGACCATTATCTGCACATGTATTTTTACCCATAAATGTTGCAGCCTACGCTGATTCTTCCTTATTAAGGGATTGTATACTCTGTTTATTTTTTAACCTGGCAAAATGTTTTCTCTATTAGGAGCTAATTTCTCAATAATTAATAGAGAAATAAGAAACGGCTAAGTTTGTCTGTTGTACAAGTTTTACATTTTAATGTCTATCATATTAATTACAAGTTTTCACAATCAACAACTTATATATCATTGTAAGCTACTGTAGCTGAATATTTAATGTGGGGATAAGGTAATTTTTTCACAGCTTAATAAAGAAAGAAACAGACTATAATCTCTCCTGTCAATTTGTGTGTGTATTTGTCCGTTTCCAAGATTTCTAGCAAAATGTATTAATAGAATTGGATGAAATATATTCAGTAATGGTCCCTTCAATTGGGCTCTGTTCAGAACAAGTTTGCTTTTCATTAAAATTGGATACCTTAACCCTTCCTGCCCGGGTGTCAGTGTGAAAGGACACCACGAAAGAAGGGCAGGAGCCCGGGTGTCTTTTCATGAGATAGTAAGCTTGAAAGCCTATTCAGCTTGGTCTGAATGCCGTGCGTCCGACGCATGTAAACAAAGCCGATCGTTGCGTCACCGCACCTCCGAAAACAATAAGGAGACGTCGGATCAATGTTATTGTTGTGACGTCAGACGAAATTAGTGTCTGAATAGCTCCGATATTGTCAACATCGCGGCAAAATTCGCTCCACGGAAATCGTCATCACAACTGAACCAGTTGACTTAGAGAGCTCTACTCAACGCCAGTCTACAGATTGGAAACCGCACTACGTTTATAGATGCGTGGGAAATTTCTAGCAGTTAAACTAAACAAAAATACGGTAGCCTAGGCCTAGACGTTTTTCGGCCAGATCGCCCGGGTAGCCCACACTGTCCTCTGGAGGACCTGCCTGGGCCAGGAGGGTTAACCCTCCTGGCCCGGGCTGTATCTCCAAAGGACAGGGTGGGCTACCCGGGCGATCTGGCCGAAAAACGTCTAGGCCTAGGCTACCGTATTTTTGTTAATTTTATCTGCTAGAAATTTCCCACGCATCTATAAATGTAGTGCGGTTTCCAATCTGTAGACTGGCGTTGAGTAGAGCTCTCTTAGTCAACTGGTTCAGTTGTGATGACTATTTCAGTGGAGAGCATTTTCAGGCGATGTTAGCAATACGACGATCTTTTCACTGCTGAAACAACGACATACAGACATACAATAACAAACGAGTCTTCTCCTTGTTTTCGGAGGTGCGGTGACGCAACGATCGGCTTTGTTTACATGCGTCGGACGCACGGCGTTCAGACCAAGCTGAATAGGCTTTCAAGCTTAAAAGTCCTGAAAGGACACCCGGGCACCTGCCCTTATTTCGTGGTGTCATTTTAAAATGACAACCGGGCAGGAAGGGTTAAGCGTTGTTTCCAAAAAACAAAAAAAAATCTATGTGATTGAGGGAGGCAAAAGGCAGAACTGCCTATAGCGAGTGCCTCCCCCATAGTTGAAAGAGTGACAGGGCCAAAATCAAGGGACGTTCGAGCCAAAATGCCTGGACACACAGAGTTTGAAGCAATTTAAGTCATAGGATGAGGGAAAGACTGATTCTGGGAGAGAGTTCCACAGCTCAGCTGTTGAGTAGAAGAAAGTTTGAGAGTAACATTTCACTCTTGGGTTGAAGAGTTGCACAGAGTAGGGTGGGATTGAGTTGCAAGACGGGTACCACGTGCCCTACGTAAAGGAGGTGGTATACACTGGGAAAGCTCTGAGGAACACATAGCGATTTTGATTAGTTGGTTTGTCTTTTTACTGTGGTCGTCCAAGTTTTGGTTTGTTTATTTTGCAAGTTTTACATTATTAATCCTTCATTATCATCTAATTAAAGAAATTAATATTTTTGCGAGCCATTTCAACTTTATCACTGGTTATGTCTAGATTATTGAAATTAATATATCTAAATCCTTATATTTGTTCCGGCTCAAAAAAATATGATGGTGTGCCATGGCAGTTTATTACATATTTTAGTGCTCCCTACCTTTTTTTGTTTTTGCTAGACGCTGTAATTCCCGTGAAGGGGTGGCCATGAACATTAGGCGTTTGTCACGAATTGCTAGGTAAACTTGGCTGGGCTTGACATCTACCAATAACATTTTGACAGAGTGGGCTCGATCCGCCGACCCTCTGATTAGCAGCCGACGCTCTACTGCCACGGCCTTTGGAGCACTCATAAATGCCCAGTGAGGGTATGTTAGAGGTTAGGTGAGGGTTAGAGGCATGAAAAATTGTCACAGATTATATGTTTGCCTGTGGCTTGAGCCATACTAAATTTTTTGTGAGTGTCTCTCCCACCAGATTTCACTCAAGACAAGAACAAAACAAGACAAAACAAAAATGTGCATATCAGAGGATTTCAGCCAATCTTTAGGGATTAAAGTGTAAAATATGGAAGATAGGGAATGCTCAACCCCTACTTATGGGATGAGCCCACCATTTACATTTGCAAGATAAGAAAAACTAAAATATACAGTACTGTAATCCGTTTTGTTTAACCTGGCTAAATTGCAGTTAGTCACTACTCTCCCTTGAGTTGATAGGCTGATGATACTGTGTCCGAATAACATCCTTCAGTTGCAAAACAAACACATGACTTAAAATACACTGTACCATCATCTAGTCAGCTCAGAGTTTTCTAGCTCAAAAAGACCAAATCCAAATTTGCCTGGTTAAAATAAAAACAAAATAGAACTCTAATGAACAAATAAATCATGAGCTTTTCTGAAGTCATACCTCGACAAGCATGATGGAAAGGTGAGTGGGTATGCTTGAAATACTACATATGTAGGTATATTAAAAAATAATCCTTTGTTTATAAAATGCGAAGCCAGCTACTTATGCTTACAGTGATTCTACAGTACAGCTAAATGCTTTCTTGATACAGTATTATATTATTTGCTTTTCTTATTGAAGACACTGCATGATTTTTAATATTTCATTGTTTCAACTTATATGTCCGCGGGGGTTTAGGCAATTTCCCCCCCCCCCCCCTTTTTTTTTTTTTTTTTTTTTTTTTTTTTTTTAATCTCCGCAATTGAATTACCTAACTAGCATAAATAATATGTCTAAATGTAGCTCAAACCTTCATCTTGAGAACCCTCTACATCAAGTGATTCTTCTGTGATGAATAGAGGTAACATTTCTGGGAGAATCACGATGCGTTAGAGTCGCGTCCGAATGTTTGCTCGCACTATGAGTTTGGCTTGTAAGCACTCGCAACTCCCATTGTTTCTGGTTGACAATTTTAGTTACTAATCATCATTATTGTAATATTGTCACGCATATTGATTTATTTTACCATTGTAACTAGTGCTTGCGACAGCCTTCCGTGCATGGGTTCAGATGCTGCGGAACTCGTAAAGAGATGTGCTTGCGTGACAGTCCCAGAACACAGACTGTGCGTCAGTGTGTGTTGGTGCTACTGCCCGCCCTAACACACAAAGCTTTCTATTGTGCAGTTTAAAGCACCTTAAAGAGCTCCGTCCTTCCAAGAGGAAGCCTGGGCTGCACGGTGCGAGCTTCGAGCGTCCTTCTAAGAGGACGCACAGGCTCCGTGCTCATTTATTAATGCATCCATCTTAATCCCGAATCCGTACTATATTGAAGATAGCATAATCTTTCTTATAATTTTAATGAGGTAAGTAAAACATTTGGTAAACTCCATTACTTTACTCTCTGACACCGGGCTTTGAATATTTGCATCATTCCGCCTGGCTGGGGGTAAAGGCTCGCAAATGCTGTGTTTATGCATCTTGTAGGTTGATAAAGAACCGACAGACAATAATCGGCCAATTTCCATGATCACATATGTACCTTTATTCACCTTGAGAATGGGGAAAACTTCATGGTTTCATGTTGCTTTGTTCTTTGTTTATCAATGCTAGAGTGTCAACAAGAAATCCACTCCTTGAGCGTGCGTGCGTATAAATGTGTGGGACTAAACATCAATCAATACTTGTGTATGTGAGTATGTGTGTGTGTGTCAGTCTCATTGCCCAAACAAAAGCCTTTCGCTTCCTCTCTCTCACCGAGTCACTCAGTCACTGACTTCTTAGTCCTGAGGAATGATGCAAGCACTTGGGGGGAAGTGGTGATGGTTGGGGGTGCTTGTGGGGGGAGTAGGGAGAGGCTTGGGTTAGTGCAGGAGGAGCTGGGAGGCTGATACGGCAGCAATTGCACCATGGAAAATTTGATACCTTGGCGTGAAGTATGCTGACGCCGTATGGAGTCGCAAAGTGCTGCCCATTAACCTTATTGACACTACTGTATATGGCATTACCCAGACTTAATGCCCTCAGGTCACTTGCCCACACAAAATTTGGACACAACAAAGAAACTACCACCACAGTATGCAAGCAATACATTTGATCAGTGCTGGGATATGCAAGCCCTGCCTGGGCTCCTAGCCGAGCTGAAACACAACACAAGACTTTGCAGACCATTGAAAACAAAGCCCTAAAAATCATCACAGGCTGCACAGCTACTACACCTACAGATCGCCTACATCAAGAAACCAAAGTCCTCAAGGTCAAAGACCACCTAGACATGAGAGGCACTCAATTCCTGGCCACAGCCTCCACAAACCAACACCATCCACTACACTAAATGCCAGCACACCCACGGACACCAAGGAATATAAAAACAACACACACAAATACTGTCATCTCTCCCTCCCTGCCCACCCCAAACCAGTTTCCAGAAGCACATCCATACTCATATCACTCGCCGTTCCATCCAATCACTCTTCTTCTTCACAACGATGTACAATGTCCAGAGGGATGTAGCCCCCAGATAACTGCGCAAGTAGTACAAGACTTAAGGTTCATGGCAACACGCTGCTGCAGGCACGACCTCCCGAAATACACCCTTCTGAATCCTCCCTTCCTCGCGAGGACAGAGTGCAGTTGGCCAGGTTCAGATGTGGGCACCATCCAGTTCTTCTGAGCTATCAGAAGAGACTGGATGACTCCGTCGACGACACCTGTCTAGAGTTTTTAGAGGCGGACTCCGTTGGAACTGTTTTATGCAGACGTTTTAGTCCTAATAGCTGACAATATGCAAGATGCTGAGGCCAAATTCAGCAGATGGAGAGAGGGCATGGCGAGCAAGGGTTTAAGAGTCAATATTAACAAAACCAAGGTTATGCATTGTAGATTGAGACGAGGCAATGTGGAAAAGAGCTGTGCATACCCATGTGCAGTGTGTGGAAAGGGTGTGGGCGCTAACGCGATTCAACGTAGCATCTGTCGAAGCTGGGTGCACCATGAGAGTAAGCGCTGTAGTAGAATAAAGGGACCCCTGCCGAAGGATAAGTCAGAAATAGATAAATTTTAGTGCGTAGTGTGCAAAGGCGAGCTTGTGTTAAGTGATGATCCTGTGGCTGTGAAATTTGGAAATAAGTCATTGGAGCTAGAGGACAAGTTTTGTTTCCTAGGAGATACCATCTCTGCCGGTGGTGGGGCCGAGGCTGCCACTGTCGCTAAAATTAGATGAGGCTGAGTGTAGTTCAGAGAACTGCTGCCAATTCTGACCATGAAAAGAATGCCTCTCCCCCTGAAGGGAGAGGTGTATGCCTCATGTGTTAGAAGTGCAATGACGTATGCCTCGGAAACATGGGCCGTTAAAGTAGAGGATGTCAACTGATGGAACGTAATGAGATGAGAATGGTGAGATGGATGTGTGAGGCCAGGCTGCAGGATAGAATAACAAATGTTGAGCTGAGGAGACATTTAGGTATAAAGAGTATTAGTGAGGTGATGCGTGCAAGTAGACTGGGATGGTATGGACATGTGGAGAGAATGGATGAACAAAATTGGGTGGAAAAATGCAGGTCTGTGATTGTGCAGGGAGCTGCACCAAGGGCTGGACCGAGGAAGACCTGGGATCGGACTATACATGTCGATCTCAAATCCAAAAACTTAACAAGTGAAGCAGCCCTTAACAGGGTTGCCTGGAATGCCGCCATTAGGACAAGAGACTGAAACTGCACGTATGTGTGGAGCACTCAGTCTTAAAATTTTATGTATGTATGTATGTATGTACCTGCCTGGGATGTAACACAGCACACCATACCATTAAACACATCATAGAAGACTGCATTTCATACAATCACTTATGCCAACAACATATCTACACTTCTTGAGAGCCCTGTGGGAAAGCCCGATCGTAGCCATGGCCTTTCTTAGGGACTCGGGGCTGTTTGGCCAGGCAGCTTAGGAAACAACAACAACAACCCGTTATATGAGGTTAATCAGTATTTATTTTCAAAACTGAAAACAATAACATGTTTTGAATATTTTGAAAATAAAAATGGTATTTGAACAGTGCATATATGTACAGTAAATACATTAAAGTTTGTTTTCGGATGGTGCATGTAGACATTCTTTTTCAGGATTGTAGTAATGTAACTCTGTAATATTTATTAATGCATTTTCTTGTTGTCAAGTATTGTACTGAAACTAAGGTGAAGGTTATTTCAACAGTAGTTATATTACTTACCCTCTGGTGTTTCCAGTCGATTCACAGTTGTAGAGAGCTAGAGTAGCACTGGCTATTGTACTTTATATCTATACTGTACTCATATTGGTTTTGTGATTTAATACTAGTATTGTACTTTTGGCTATATTCTTAAACTTACACAGTGAAGCCCATTGCCATGGTGAACTAAATATTTATAATAAACTGGTATCTTTATGTTACTGTGATAGAAGTTTTCTTCTATAGGCCACATTAAGTTCCTTTGTGTTTGTTCAACGTAGGATAGGCAACAATCATCTTGTTTGTTTGAAAATATGGCTTTATATACAATACAAATATTGATAGATGATCTATGGTTGGGATTACTATTCATTAGAATTTCTTACTAATAATGACCCTTTACTCAGAGTATTAATGGAGACAGATAATGCAACTGTTTAATCATTGCAATATATTAATTCTGACAATTTATTTTGGTCTGCCAATTATGGTAAAAATAATATAATACTCATAAATTTTGTGAAACTTGAAGATAAAGGAGGTTTGAATCCAGGTGGGTATTACTTGTGTTTGTAACTGGTTCTCAATAAATGTAGTTCACACAAACTGTATGTGTAAAAAAAATATAAATAAGTGATTGGGAAACCACAATTGTGTTGCCCATGTTGAGAGTTGTTTCACCCACACCTACCCTAAGACTAAACTTTGCTTAGCCTAAAATAACCTTAACCTAAGCTAAAAACTATCTAAACTTAACATAACATTAACCTAACCTAACTTACCCAAGCTTAAATCTAACCTAACCTAACTTTACCTACCATAATGTATACGAAACTTGACAACTTCACTGAAATGCATGTTGAACACAGTAATCAAAACATTAACTAATGTCTCAACACAAAAAATAGCAAAACAGAATCGCAATACAGAAAAAATTACAATCCGTTTTGCACAAATTTTATATACAAACTTCTGGCCAGCTTCAAAGCTCCATTGAGAGCAGCTCTACTATCCCTGTCATATAAGATGGTCTCTACCAACCTAAGCGCTCTTATCACACTTCACATAGCCCTATCCTAAGTTAACTAACCTGACCTAACTTTAGCCCTACTTAACCATAACATAATATATCTTAACCTTACCAACTTCAAAGTGTGGGTGAAACTACTGAAGTGTGACCTGACTGATGATTGGGCAAAATGATTGAAAGCTATTATATTATTATAAATGATTATACAAAATTAATAGTAAAAAGGGTTTGTGTGAAATTATGTAGATAGTATTTCCTATTAGGGCACATTACTATACTAACCCTCGAAACTATGTACTGTACAGTACTGTATTTCTCTCACTGGTAACTTATGGAATTAATACTGTACTACCTATAGTACTTACCCTCACCAGGTACAGTAATGACAGATTAATAAAAGCGCTTTTTCCCATAACTTTTATCCGCAACTCTGATTTGGCAGCTTCTTAGATATATATTTATTTGAATTTTGTCATTTATATTAATCTACCTTCAGATTTGTTTTTAAAATAATGAAAGTGCAAATTTTTTCAAAATGTTGCCCAAATTAATTGCAGATCAAAAGTTGCGGGAAAAAGCACTTTAAATCGCCTCTCTCTCTCTCTCTCTCTCTCTCTCTCTCTCTCTCTCTCTCTCGAACTAATTCAGGGAGGCCTTATTTTCATTCTGAAGTGCAAAACATATTGGAAGTGTGAAATACCACACTATTTCAGACTTTACCCCATCCGATGCGCAGTCCAAATTGAATATCTGTGATCTTCCGGACTTTGTCCGAAAGAGAAAGTTTATTTTCCAGACAGAAGACCATTGTTCAGACACTGTACTCACTTACTTACTTTGATCAAAGAGGAGTAAAAGTCTGGACCTAATATCTAGTCGACCAGGATTTGAAAGAGAGAGGTTTTACTGTAAGTAGGTTGTACACTATTTTCCCCTCGTAGTACACTAACCTCCTCCATCTTTCCACAGGTGAGAAGGGTTCCTCGGTCAACTCTTATGTCAGTTATCTAGAGGAAAAGCAGGATAAGATGGTGTACGGGCTGTATGGTAAAGGGAAGGCTATGCTGGGCTGGGATGACGGCTATCATGCTGTCTGATCACCACCTCTTCTCCTCCCTCCCTTCCTCTCTCACCTCCCCTCTACTTGGTGATGGAACTAGATATGCACCTTGATGTAGATAGCCCCTTTAATACAATATCATAATTTTATTTTTATTCTGGCTAACACTAGATAAATTTGGTCAGATTATGAAGAATCACTGGGAATTAGAGTTATAAACTATCTCATTTAACCCTTAACTCCCATAGATCCTTCCTAAACTTAAGTAAGTTGTCTAGTTATAGCCATAATAATATGAAGGAAGATGTTGTACTGAAAGGGTTAAAGTGGCTTCATTGTTTCACTGTATTTTCTATTACTTGTTATTGTAGATGATGGTGATGGATTTATTGCAACTAGAGTACACTCATCCCTCCGTTATCGCGCCTAATTGGTGCTGTTAGCAGGTTGAGTAACGAGATTCGTGATAATGAAACTAAATAACTTATGGGCGAAAATAAATTGGTTCCCAGGTCCCAACTTTTCGCCCCAGATTCGTCTAAACAGTCACCCAAGTACCCATTTCTCCCCCCAAATAAGCCTACATCTAATAAATATATATTGAGAATATTTAAAAATACAATTTATGAGGATATTACTTACCACATAGACTTTATTTGAAACCATAGTCATGTTTAGCATAGCCTAACTCATCGTCATGTTTCCGCGGCCTTCGTCAGACACGGTAGCCGGTACGCACACTTGACTTGACTCCGTTTTGATGGTCCCGGGCATTTAATTCCTTCATCATTACCATCACGCCCAACGACCCTATCACTGAATGCACTAGAGACCATAATAAACGCGCGAGATATGAGGTTCAGGCACAAATAAGCACGTAAAAGGTGGGTGGACTTAGAGCGTCTGACTTATGTTGACGAACTTGACGACATTAACCCTTCCTACCCGGGCTGCCTTAGGTAAGGACAGCGCGGCTGAAGGGCCGCAACCCGGTATGCCTTTTGTAAGGCATTTGCTTGAAAGCGTGCTTTAAAATTCGCGGGGGCAAATTTTACTTTGCGTGGGCGATCGTAGCGCCACCAAGCCTCAACTACCACTCTTATCAGTTCCTACGTTGCCGCCATTGAGAGCTACAGCAAAAAAATGAATTCCGACGCGTCCGATACTGTGCAATCTCCCGCGCGTCCCAGTGCTACCCCGCTTGCAACATCTACACCTCTGCCAACCGAGAAGAAAAGGAAAGTAAGGAAAGTGAAACGTTTGCTAAGTGACAGTGCAATACAACGTGCACTTTTCAACCAGGATTTGAGCAGTGGTGAAAGCTCTGTGGACAAAAACCTCTATATTCAGAGTAGAAGTGGGAGCGAAATTGACGATTTTGTGGGATTTGGTGCTGATGACAATGTGGATTTATTTGAGGGGGGTGATAGTAGTGATGATCCTGATGTGGAAGTGGTGGAGGAAGGTGCTATTGAAGTACCAAGTGTGCTAGAGCCAACCCCTTCGCCTAGTTTCGTAGGTCCGGGTAGGCCTAGCCCTAGCCCTACGCCAGGACCTTCCCCTTTGCCTGCCCGTACGCCCTTGAAAGTGGGTAAATACTTCTATAAGAAGTCTTTAGTGAAAAGTGCAGCCAAGAAAGCACGCAGGGATGCAGAAAAAGTGAGGGAAGGCGTAGATAGTGAGAGTGACGCCGACCCAGGCCTAGCAACCACCCGCATTCCTTTGTCACGACGCCTCGACCCGGGACGCCGGGAGGGCCACCCACAGCCCTCAGCTTCATCTGTCCCTCAAGATGACCAAAGGGCCTCTGCAAGTGCGTCATTGGCCTCCCGCAGTGTGTCACCACAGGCCCCGCATCGTAGGTCATTATTTCCTGCGGAAAAGTCCCCGGCTAGCCGCAAAAGGAGCCCAACTCCCGAGGCCGAGGCTCCCATTGCTCAACCTCCCGCAGCCCCACGCCGCCGACGCCCGGTCTATTCTTCACCAGAGTTGTCTCCTGAAGAGGATGCTGACGACCCCAACATTGCCCCAGATGACCTGACGTCGCCTGAGGAAGAGGAAAACGAAGAGGAAGAGGAAGAGCGAGTCCCGACAAGAAGAGTCAAAGGACCTCGAGGTCGTGGACGTGGTCGGCCTGCCGACGCCGCTGCCCCTGGGCTTGGGCGTGCAGGGCGTCCGCCTGGGCATCCGCATGGCCAAGGGCGTGTGCCAGGGCGTCCAGGGCGTGTGCCTGCTGCAACTCCACGTCCTCGTCCTCGACCTGCTGAAATGTTTGTGTGGTCAGATGGGGCGGATTTTGTGCCAGATTTTCCTGCCTTTGACGAGGTACAACAGGGTTCTGGGGTGTCACCAGCATATCCCTGTGGCCCAAATGCCACCCCCAGTGAACTTTTCTGTGGCTTCTACGACCATGAAGTCATGGAATACCTTGTCAAAGAGACAAATCACCACCAGGCTATATGTTCAAACTTTCTTGGCAGGAAGACAAGTGCAAAGATGGTGGCATGGAGAGCTCTCACTGTGGCAGAATTATATGTGTTCTTGGCACTCACAATGCTGATGACACACATAAAGAAGCACGTTCTGGCCGACTACTGGATAACTGGCGACCTCACAACGACTCCAGCATTTGGCAAATTCATGTCAAGGGATAGGTACTTCGACATCCTCTCATATTTCCACCTGACTAATAACATGCATGTCCACGAGCCCGACACACTCTGGAAGATCAGGCAACTGTATGACATGATACGTCATCGGTTTTCCACCTACCTGGTTCCATTTCAGAAGCTGTGCATCGACGAGTCTCTGGTCCTGTTCCGTGGTAGGCTGCACTTCCGACAGTATATCCCGTCAAAGAGACACCGCTTCGGCATCAAGCTCTTCGTCCTCTGCGACTGCAAGACGGGATATGTGCTCGACTTTATAGTCTACAGCGGCAAGGGTGGTGAAGTCCAGATTGACCCCCTCATTGGTTTTGGCGGCGCTGTGGTAAAGAGGATGATGGAGAGGTACTTCCATGACAACCACGTCCTCTATACTGACAATTATTACACGTCGCCTATCCTCGCCAAGTACCTCCATGACCGCAAGACCGGAACTGTCGGCACAGTGAAGGGGAAGAGGAAGGGCATGCCAGCCTACCCAACCAAAACTAAGAAGACGGACATCTTCCATAAGAAGAGTGGCCCCATCCTCTCCATCCACTGGCATGACCAGCGCAAGGTCAACCTCCTCACCACATGCCACAAAGCAGAGATGGTCCCCACAGGGAAGGTGGACCGAAAAACGAAGAACCCTGTCACGAAACCAGCTGCTGTTCTGGACTATAACCTGAACATGCGCCTCGTCGACAAGTCCGACATGCAGATGGGCTTCATAGACTGCCTGCGAACATCTTGCAGGTGGTACAAGAAGTTTGTCCTGCATACAGTAGATATGTCTGTCCTCAACGCGTACAACATCTACCGTTTGAGGTGTCCAGTCATCAAGTACAAGAGCCTGCGGACCTTCCAAAAGCAGCTGATACATGAGCTCCTGGTAAAACATGCGGGTACACCAGGGAGGCCACTACAAGGACCAGGCATGATGGACAGAATAGGGTGTGCCGACTTCATCAGAAAGCACCAGCTCGTCGCCCTTCCTTTCCAGGGTCCTAACAGCCGAATAAGGATGCAGAAGAGGTGCTATGTGTGAACCCGCACAACTCGACGACCAAGCAAACCCACAAAAACCACTTGGCAATGCCTCGAGTGTCAGGTGGGACTGTGTGCCGGCACCTGCTTCAATGATTTCCACACTCTGGCAAACTATTGAAGTGTAAGTGACAGTGACACTCAATAATAATAATATAACTAAGTATAAGTGAAAGAGACACATAAGTAATAATAAGTGCCTTCAGAACAATATGAACAAGTGAAAGTGACACTAAAATATATATTCCTAACAATAAAGAAGTGAAAATTACACTATCAATTACCATAGTCCAGTATAAATAATCATAACTACTATAATAATGACTATAAAACTAAGTCTAAGTGAAAGAGACACACATAAGTAATAATAAGTGCCTTCAGAACAATATGAACAAGTGAAAGTGACACTAAAATATATATTCCTAACAATAAAGAAGTGAAAATGACTATCAATTACCATAGTCCTGTATAAATAATCATAACTACTATAATAATAACAATAAAACTTAAGTATAAGTGACAGAGACACAAATTACTTCAGAAAAATATATTTATTGAGTGAAAATATCATAATAACAATAATATATGGCATAATAAACAATAAAACACTAAAAAATCGCTTCCCGCCATAATTCAAGGTAGAGCGACGAGTCAAAACGTTCGTCGTAGCCTGGGCCGCGGGTGAGCGTTCGGACGCGTCGAGGTAAATACGCGGCAAAAGTTACCTCCACTTCCATCATCATAACTCCTGAACTACTTGAGCTAAAATGCTCTACTCAACGCCATTCTACACGGGAAGGTAAGGCGCCCATTTTGACATCTGTTTGATTATTGTAGGTAGTATATTAAGCGAGATTAGCCTTAGTTTACTTTTGTTGTGTTTTCAGCCAGATCGCCCGGATACAGCCTCCGTCCTTAACAAAGGCTGCCCGGGTAGGAAGGGTTAAAGATGGCGGCCGTAACTTGCGCAAGTGATGCTCGGATCGGATTCACCAGATTCACTTAGATTTCGCCTCCAAGCAACAAGCACCTTGTCAATGGCAGTTTCTTGGAGTTCAGTTCACTTGTTTGTTTGTGTTTTCTAGTTTGATGTAGAGTCTTTCATTATTTTTACTCCACTGTATGATGATACATGATTACAGTAATCAATATAAGAACAGAAAAAAAAACAGCCAATGAGAGCCTCACCTCGCTCTGACATCAAGCCAATCAGCTGCTGAATCACCCCACGATTGGCGGTGATGTCGACAAGCGGGTTTTTAGAGTTTTCCCGTCGATGAGGGACCATGATAACGGCTCTAGGATCCGCGGTAACAGATTTTTTTTTTTTTTTTGTATATGTGTGATAACAGTGAAAAGCTATAACCAAACCCGGCGATAACGGAGGGACGAGTGTACAGTATTAGAAATCTTTCGGTGTACAGTACATCATTCTCAGTACGCGCTACAGTCATCCTCTTTGCTATCTAGTTTAGAAATATTAAACAAACTCACTCTTCAGTCATTCAGGCTTTTGAGCATTGTCCAGAAGACCAAGGTTAAAGAATTAGACATTGTCTAAACTGAATATCATGTTCTATATTTAGACATTTATTGTACCTCACTCTTATGGACTGTTATTTACCCAGAATCTTTCATTGTCATTGTTAGGTTAGGTTAGGTTAGGTTAGGTTAGGTTAGGTTAGGTTAGGTTAGGTTAGGTTAGGTTAGGTTATAAGTTAATAACTGACTAGACTACCTGTCAGAAGAACACAGCTTTCTTGCTCTCTAGCTGTAGTTCCTTTGTTTTATAAACACAATATTATAATAAGAAAAGTTAGCTATTAATTGTCCTTAGTTTTAATGCATTTTTTGTGTGCAGGGGATGACTGTACTGTACTGTACTGTGCATAAAATATTTTGGTGCAGAGGTTACAATTTTCCCTTCTGCAAGTAAGTTGATATATAATAGTACAGTACCGTAAAACCGTGTAACTTCGGACATTTTTCGAGGTTTTTTAATGATATTATCTCCTGACTGTAAACGCATTATAGAGATATAACTAGGTCAAGTGATGTGTGGTGATAGTCCGCGGTAATCCAGGAAGCCTCCTAAAATTATCCCCCATAATAAGAGAGCTATCCTTATCCTAAATGGTCTCCGAAGTCATCTTGAAAAGTGGCTGACTTCGGACATGTATGGATAACTTCGGACATGTGGAGAGAATGGATTAACAAAATTGGGTGAAAAAATGCAGGTCTGTGATTGTGGAGGGTGCTGCACCAAGGGGTGGACCGAGGAAGACCTGGGATCGGACTATACGCGCCGATCTCAAATCCAAGAACTTGACAAGTGAAGCAGCCCTTAACAGGGTTGCCTGGAATGCCGCCATTAGGACAAGAGACTGAAACTGCATTTATGTGTGGAACACTCAGTCTTAAAATTTTATGTATGTATGTATGTATGTATGGACATAGTGATTTCTTATGGAAAATTATTGCCAAGAAAGCTGGGATAGCTTCGGACAAGCGGAGGGGAACTTCGGACGTACGTCCGTGGTTTTATTTAATTCATTTTTCGGCTCCTACTATTTTATATGAATATTTTATTATTGCTGCTTATTCCTGTCCGATGTCTTACTGGAAAATGCACAGTCAATACTTTTAGGCCTGTATAATTAGTATAGGAGGGGGTCATATAGGATGTTTAACAAATATTCTTTTTGGATCTGTTCTCGTTAGGCATTGAACTCACTCTTAGAAAATATTGAGCAGGAAAAATAACCAATGCTGTCAAATCAATAACTCGAAAATTAACTAGGCCTAGTGAAAATATATAGGTATGTATACTCTATCACTGCATATACATTTTTATGAATTTGAGCATTTTTATAGGTACAGTAGGGTCCCGCATAAAACGTGTTCGCATAAAACGAGTCTCGATTAACCCTTCCTCCCCGGGCTGTCTTACCCAATGACGGTCGCCCCTACCCGGGCGATATGGCCGAAAAACGTCTAGGCCTAGGCTACCGTATTTATGTTTATTTTCACTGCTAGAACTTTCCCACTCATCTATAATCGTAGTGCGGTTTTCAATCTGTATTTTGGCATTGAGTAGAGCTCTGTAAGTCAACTGGTTCAGTTGTGATGACAATTTCAGTGGAGCCAATATTGCAGAGATGTTGCCAATATGGGGGCTTTTTAGACACTAATTTCGTCATGATGTCAGAACAATAACATTGAGGAGTCTTCTCCTTGTTTTCGGAGGTGCGGTGACGAACGCTTGGGTTTGTTGACATACGTCGTACGCACGGCGTTCGGACCAAGCTTAATTAGGCTATTAAGCTCATGCCTTAGATAAGGCATACCGGGTAGTGGCCCTTCTTTCGTGCTGTCCTTACCTAATGCAGACCGGGTAGGAAGGGTTAAAACGACCGACCTAAAATATTAATATTTAATTTTCGATCAGAACGAATGTGATCACATAAAACGAGTCCGCCGCCAAAGTGGGGCAAATCCGAGGAGTTTTCATATAGAGCGCCGAAATATCGTACAAAACGTACGAAATATCGTACGCTTTCATATAGAACGCCGAAATATCGTACGCTCCTGACGGAAATTTACGCTTCCAGTGAACATTTGACGATATTGGGCCACCAAAATGCTGTGCATAAAATGCATAAAACGAAATCGCATAAAACGCCCTCGTTTATCGACCATAAACTCGTTTTATGCGAGACCCTACTGTATAACGTATGTGTTGGTGTTTCTTACGGCAGATAATCATTTTTTTGGATAAGATATATGTCTCTTAATTTATATATACTGTATTATATATCCAGAATTATCCTAAATACATAAATCGGTTAGCATATTATCATATTTGTATGGATTTTTGGACTCCGAGAATGATTAATTGATCTTTAACCCTCTCACCACGGAAGGGCTCTTGAACGCCCATAAAAAAGCATATAACAGGTACCCGGAAGGGCTCTTGAACGCCCAGTGGTTGAAAGCCTGTGAGCTTCGTGTGCGAGGCGTCGGTCCGACGCATGTAAACAACAGCAGGCTGGACCGACGCCCCGCATCTCCGGCCACAAGAAGGAGAGCGTCGCTTGTTCGTGTGTGCCTGTATGTTGTTGTTAACTATCGAAAAGTAGTGTAAAGTGGCTGTTTTGGCCATAAAGTTATCTCCAATGAAATCATCATCACAACTCAACCAGTTGACTTAGAGAGCTCTACTTAACCCTCCAGCCCCGGTTATGTATTATATATATATTCCTCGAAACCCGGGTGTTTTGGCCGAAAAACGTCTAGGCTAGGCTACCGTATATTCGTTAATCAGACTGCTTCCCGCATTCCCGCGCATCCCCAAACGTAGCTGTGTTATTTACCTGTAGAATGGCATTAAGTAGAGCTCTCTAAGTCAACTGGTTGAGCTGTGATGATGATTTCATTGGAGATAACTTTATGGCCAAAACAGCCACTTTACACCACTTTTCGATACTTAACAACAACATACAGGCACACACGAACAAGCGACGCTCTCCTTCTTGTGGCCGGAGATGCGGAGCGTCGGTCCAGCCGGCTGTTGTTTACATGCGTCGGACCGACGCCTCGCACACCAAGCTCACAGGCTGTGACGTCATGGGTGTTTAAGAGGCCTTCCGGGTACCTGTTATATGCTTTTTTATGGGCGTTCAAGAGCCCTTCCGGGAACAGAGGGTTAATGCCATTCTACAGGTAAATAACACAGCTACGCTTGGGGATGCGCGGGAATGCGGGAAGCAGTCAGATTAACAAATATACGGTAGCCTAGCCTAGACGTTTTTCGGCCAAAACACCCGGGTTTCGGGGAATATATATATAATACATAGCCGGGGCTGGAGGGTTAACCACCATTTTAATGATGGACAAGTATTATGAATTATTTTCATAGGGCAAATAATAACAAACGATTTGTTTGTTCCATGTCCGAAGTTACCATTTTTTTTTTTTTTTGTGGAAAACACAATAGGTTAAATGATGGTGTTCTAGCTAGAGCGTTATACAAGTGTAACAAATTTCCTTTGGTGGATGTTGTCTCTGGTAATTTTACTACAAAATTATATCAGTCACAACATCATTCATACAAACAAATTTCTTCAGGGTGATAGAAGTTTGGCAGGGTAGCAAAAAATGTAAAATTTTTCGGCATATATATATAATATTTTTTTTTTGTACATATACTCATGTCAGTTCCCTAGGGCTTTTACATGCTCTTCCTTTGCCATTTCTCTAAACGGACCCCACAAAAAAAAAACAATAAAAAGCGTTTCCATTATATAATGAAAATGGCTAATTACTTATTATCGCCGATGTCCGAAGTTACGACCCAAGTCCGAAGCGACCCGGTTTTACGGTACTGTTCTGCAATTAAGTTTGGTGCTGCTAGTAGGAATTTCATTGTACAGTATTCCACCAATACCGTACCATATATTGCTAATGATATGCCATAATACTATTTTTTCATAGCAATTTAATGTTTGAAAGGCAGGTGTAAGTTTTGCACAGGTATACCTTACATGTCAAAATTATAAGAAGTTTCATTGATTTTGTACTGCATTATATATGAATGTTGCTATTGAATAATTCCTACAGGTATACCTTACATGTCAAAATTATAATAAGTTTCTTTGATTTTGTACTGCATTATATATGAATGTTACTATTAAATAATTCCTATGTGCTATACAGGCGACCACTGAAGTTGTGTTCATTCACAGGAGGGATTAAAGAGCTTCAGAATAGTAGCAAGAGGTTCCTGGATGCATGGCAAAGTGTGACCGTGTATGGCTTGTATGGAGTCAGGAGGAGAAAACAGGCTCAGTCTAAGCTATAACCCACAGCTCAGTCTAAGCTACAGTATAATCTACAGCTCCGCCTAAGCGATAACCCGTGGCTGCCATTACAATCTTCAGGCCAAGATGGTACTGTATATACAAGTTACGGCCACATCACACCAGCATCTTTTTGGCATTTTATATTAGCTTGCTACTGATACTTGCTACTATTTTTCACCTCATTCTGGCAGGCTAACTGATACTGGCTTCCACTAGCTGATTATACCTACTGGGGCCAGATTTGTGCACGATTGTCATCAACTTCTGATACTATGCACTGTAAGAAACTGTATACCGGAACCGTGCATCGTGTGAGCACTCAGTCTTTAAATTTGTGTATGTATGTACTATTCTAGCTTGTGAATTATTCAGCTCGTGAGACTGACTTCAGCGTTTTCTGACCTAAAAGACTAGCCAAATACAAGTTAATGGTTGGTGAAATGTCGACAAAGCTACCTGTGATTCCTCTTTTAATATGCACTATGAAATACAGTATTAGTCTAATAATAATTAAATCTTAAATTTAATCTTTTTAGGGTCAATTATTGTGACTGTATTCTAAAATTTGACATCAATAATTTTAATCAAGCCTTTTTAACTTGAAGTTTCTTGTATAACCTCTGCTTACTTTTTGTCTGTATTTATTGTTTTTTGTCTGTATTTATTGTTTATCTTTTCCTTTTTCTTTTTCTATTTATTTAATATTAATATTGATGATTTTTTAAATTTATTGTTCTTGTTAAAAGAGTACTCTTTGTTTAAATCTGTTGTTACTTCATATTTTGCAATTATTTGTCTTTATATTATATGTATTCATTGTCGATAGTATCAATTGCTTACTTTTGCGATTTCCTTAGTTTATTTGTGCTATAAATGTAGGTTATTTGTAGGGTAGTTATTGTAGGGGTCACTTGAGGCATGCTATGCTTACAGGTACCTACCCGATAGCACTATCGTTAGTGAGTGCTGTACTGTATTTTATATATTATTTTGTAATAGTATAGATATCTTATCAATATTTGTATTTTGTACTATTGTTAATGTCTTGTCATGTTGCAAATTTGATTTTAAATAATATTTTGACATTTAACATTTAGTTTCTTTATTCATGCAGAGTTTAGTCAAATTTGCCAGAACGTCCCGGACTACCCAAACTTGACTACTTCCTTTAACGTGACGATAGTGCGTTGTTATATGTGCGATTAGTTTGCTTGGGAAACAGATTAACTTGCTCATGTAGTAATGTACACCCTATGTGGTGGATTGTGTTCTTTTATTTAATAATTTTCATTTTAGTAAGCGTTGTTTCCACATAGCGATTTTGATAATTTAATTTGACTTTATATTGTCCTTGTCCCAATTTTGGTTTGTTTAGTTTGCAAGTTTTACATTTTAATTGCTGTACCTAAGTCAACATGTAAAATACAGGGCATTAAATGGTATAAATAAAGGGCATTAAATGGTAAGTTAAGCACATGATCTGCCTTTTTTTTTTTTATCCAGCTTCTACCTCCGGAGATAGGTATATATAGCCTGTATATTTAACCGCTCATCACGGTGAAGCCAGGAGGTCTTACTCCAGACAGCGAATGAGTCATTGAGATAGTTTGAGCGCTTCAACCAGCTTGTTCGTGACCTTACTATCATAGACTACGACGCCTGCCCGGTCCCTCGTGGCCCTGAGGCAACATCTGACTACTCAGAGCTGCTTCGCCACTATCTCGCCGCCTCACTCACGGTCTCGGACCCTCTCTTTCCCAAATGCCACCTATTGAGCTCTTAACTCACTAGGCACTGCCCTAATTAGCATATTTTGAATATGTGAATATTCATACAATGCTAATTTATTGGAGACAGCGAGGGTTTTATATATGGCGTGTCGGTGGGATTTGTGGTAATGCACTGATACCAAGTACTGTACAGCACAAATTCCATCCCACTAATGTCTTCTCTTTGATACATCCTAGAGCATTATTTTGTTCCTGCAGTAAATTCTGCTACAATCAAGGAGAGGTATTGATACACACAAATTCAAAAGTTTGTTGACAACCTTGATATAAAATCGCTTATACCGTACTGTATTTTATATACTGTATATACTGTATACAGTATATATATTTATTTTTTTATTTTTATTTACATGAGTTTAACCAGACCACTACAGTAATAGACTCTCATAAGGCTGGCCCGCTTATACTCTGTAATCCAGAGAGATACATTACTGATATACTTCGAAAATCCTACAATCGATACATACCGGTATATACTGTACACACATTAAATACTGAGGGATTTGTAAGACATATATTTTCTGTCTTGATAGCGTAATGTATAAATGCGCGGAATTTCGATGCGAGTATCCTAGGTTCGAGTCCTTGGAGTGGCACATGTATTTGTTGATTTCATGAATTTAGTTTTGAAGTAAAGTTGGTTGGTAAAAAAATATGATAATTATCCCCTTGAAACTAAACCTTTGGCTAAACTTTCGGAAAATTGGTACACAAAAACAAATGTTATCTTCATAAATATTGGGCTACAGTAAGTTTTGCTAGTGGTTGAGTGAATTAAAACATTTGTTACGCTGCAGCGAGTCAACCTTATTTTGTAGTCGGCACCAATTTTATGAATGATTATTCGGTGTTTTGTAGGTTTTCCTAAGGTAATATTCTAGAATAGCCATTCCTTTATCTTTTGAGATATAATTCATTGCAGTAGGCTACACACAATTATTGTGGTTGGAAATAATTCAAGAATAGACATTTTGTCGCGCCCCCATATTGAAAATCGCAAGTTTAAGCATTATGGTTGTTGTTGTTCCCCAGGCTGTCTGGTTATATTCATTTGTAACAAAATCTGTTTATAATAAACAAATTCTGATTACACCGGTGGAAAGTGCCTACAAGAAAATCTTATTTCCGATTAAAAAATGTATTGCTCAGCATATAACAAAATTGTGACGAGCTGAAAGCCAAAGAACGATTAAGTTTTATTATTATCAAACAAATTTCAGTATGAAATATCTACAGTACTGTACTTTTATCCCAGTTTCATTCATTCATTTTGTAGTACTGTATGGGCTTTCCTCTTTCCTGTCGTGCATTACAGTAGATGTCATTATCGTGGGTTTAAACAAAGTGATGATAAATTGTTTGTTTGCGCGCAATTCTTTGGGAGCCTGAAGAAACATGGTAGCCCTGAGTACCTTAATGTAAGTTTCTTTTGCCGCTCCGGGAGTTAAGTCTGAAACTATTTTTCTTACAAATCACTTAATTAATCTTTTAAGTGTGTGTATGTGTCTATGATGGTAAAGAGGTATAGTTTGAGGATACTGAGAACTGCCATAATATAGTATTTAATTTTTTATTATACAGTACTACTTTATCATTTAGATTGTCAGTGAACTATTGAATCTAGGTGTACATTAATGTTATGGGAAATAAAGAACAACTTGAGCAATAAATGTTATCTGCTCATACTTTGATGGCATTACAAACTAACAGCTTTATAACTAGTTCAAACACATATATAGTGTACAATCGCGCTAAGAAGTTATGACTCGATTCCCAGTACTTTACATTCAGAAAGTGCTATCTGGCAACAATTGAGGCTCTACTATATTCATTTATTACACACTGGGGAGAATCGTATTTAAGGAAACAATACCTACCAAAAACACGATAATATAAGTATTACTGCAATATATTTCTCTCATTATGTGAGAGCAAACCAAATAATACGAAAGTTGAGAATAACCCGAACGAAAGAATGTGGTATTTCGCTCACTAGATTCAGGATTAAAATGTGGAGGAGTCTCTTAATGCTTGTATTACTTTTTTAAATCAACAATACTGGAAGCAAAGTATCTCATAAAATTAAAAACAACAGTTAAAAGTATTATTCAAACCACAAGTGTCAATAAATCACGTAAATAAACTTATAACAGATTTGTCTTCTTCCACATTTAATTCTCTAAGTGGGACAACAGTCTGCTTGAAAAACAAATCTTCTCCAGTATATTTTGGGAGAAAGCTTGAATACTCGAGAACAGCTTGTAATTTGTATAGACAGACGATGAATTTTCACTTTTAGAATATATAATAACCCATAGAGACACCCATATAAAGATGGAAGATGGAAAGGCAAGTGTTAAAGGACAAAGGTGGATATAAAAGCAAGAAGATACATCCCCCCTCATATCCTGACAATGACTGACTTGGTTGCTGAAAATCCTCCGGGCCTGGGAGTTCAAGATGCTAGATAGCACATGCAAATTAATTACTCTCATTATTCTATAAAGAAATTGAAAACAAACATTACTTATATTTATTCAAACTACAACATGAATCAAATTTAGATGGCATAATAATAATAATAATAATATTTATTCAGTTAGCAATTTACAGAGTTGGTACCACATAGTTTGTTACAAATATGACATGTACCAGCCTTGCATAATTCCAACTAAGGATAGCCCAATAAGGCCGTTAGGCGTATTTCCATTGGGGTCCTTGTGGGATTAGGTTAGCTGGGGAAAAATGGGGAGGATAAAGAAATGGATACTTTAGAAAAAGTATTTCTAGGGGGTTATTTTAAGATACCTTACATCCTATAGTAAATATCAGTAATCCGTAATCAGTAATCATTTCAGTTTGGTTTGTCTATCTCTTATGTCGCATTTAGTAGTAGACATAAGCTTGGTGCTCCCTTCTCGCAGCTGTCCGGTTCAGGTGTTCCTTCAGGCTACGTCTGAAGGAATACAGTGTTCTCTTTTCACGGACTGACTGGGGTAGGTCGTTCCAGTCTTTGATGGCGGTGAAGAAGAATGTTTGCTTACCCTGTCCTTGGATTCTCGGGACCTTAAAATTAAACATCCTGTTTCTTGTATTATGTCCACTCCTCTCATTTGCTTTAACAAAATCATTCTTTAGGTACTCTGGAGCTCTGCCATAGAAAATTTTGAAGGCATTAGTGAGCCTGATTTGTTTGGCCCTGTCAGCGACATTGAGCATACCTAGTGACTGAAGTTGTTCCTGGCCAACATGTGATCTGGGTCCTAGGTTCAGCATGAACCTAACCATTTTATTTTGAGTGACCTGAAGTTTGTGCTGTGCTGATTTAGATGATGCAGAGTACCAGGATGACACAGAATAGTCAAAATGACATTGAACAAGCGCTTGGCAGAGGGTCTTTTTGGTCGCCGCGGGCAAGCATCCCACCTGTCTATACAGGTATTTTATACGTGCTCTACACTTACTCAGGATAGATTCCAAAATTGTTTCACCTGACAAACTCGCGTCCAGTTTTAGTCCGAGATATTTAACTTGTGACACTGTTGTTATAGGAATATCATTACAGTTGACCGAGAAGCCCACAATGTCTTTCAGTTTGCGTTTTGTTCCACATAAGATGGCTTCCGTCTTGCCCAGGTGAAGAGATAGTCTATTGTCCACTAGCCATTCACTACATGATTCTAGTTCTTTGGAAAGTGAAGCGGCAATACTTATTGGGTCTTTTCCTGAAACCAGGAGCACGCTGTCGTCTGCATACAGTAATAATTTACATGAGACGCTCAGTTCCATGTCGTTCACATAACAGAGAAAGAGTAAGGGACCAAGGATGCTTCCCTGCGGGACCCCACAGTTAATTGGCATAGGATCAGATATATTATCATCAATTTTGACTCTTTGGGTTCTACCACTAAGATAAGATTTAAACCAGTTCACAGATCCTATGCCCATTGCTTGTAGTTTATTACATAGGATATCATGGTCTACTGTGTCAAACGCTTTTTGTAGATCAAGAAGAACCATACCGGTGTAGTTACCTTTAGACATTTCTTTACGAATGTGATCCGTTAACCTCTGAAGTGCGCACGGGGGTAAATGAAAACGTCCCCCTGTGCTGACGTATTTGAGGTTTTTCGTCACTAAAATATTCATTGTACCATTCTATCTATCTATCTATTGCCAGACGCCTTACTCCCCTTACGAGGGTGGCCATACACAGAATGCCCCCAAGCGGACCTATTCCCTGTGAGAGGGACAACCCGAGCCAGTTTAGTGAAGGACTTACAGGATTGACCACTCAATTCAGGATCCGTCCGACTCCGAGGCCCTCTCTGTGTATCTTGTTAGCACTATTTTTCTACAGTGGTGTTCGGCTAATCCATCCACTAACCTGCCTTACCTTAGGTAAGCAGTACGGATTTGTATCAGGTTTACTCCCCTAGACAGGTTGCCAACCAAGGCTGACGAGTCCCATCCACCCGAATTTGTATAAGGTTGTCTCCCCTAGATGAGTTGCCGACCAAGGCTAACGAGTCCCACCCACCCTTGCTGTTGTTATTTCATCTATTATACTTAAGCGATGTTTTATGTTCACTAAATTTATTGTTATCTTCATGTTTAGTGGGTTGCATTTATTGTTATGTTCTTGTTTAGTGGGTTGCATTTATTGTTATGTTCTTGTTTAG
>JBAKBP010017771.1:0-48210 GCA_037953745.1 Lithodes maja | reverse complement strand
CTCTCTCTCATTCTCTCTCTCTCACTCACACTCTCTCTCTCTCATTCTCTCACTTACACTATCTCTCTCACTCACTCTCACTCTCACTCTCTCTCTCTCTCTCTCTCTCCTATGCAATATGTGAATGTGTTTAGCATGGTTGTTAAGGGATGTTAAGGGAGCCAACCTCGCTTTTTTTCTCTTTATCTCCCTCTCTCTTTGGCTTGTATCCATTCGGCCCCATTCAGCCTACTGTTTTAAGACGTTTACCCCCATGCTGGTGTCAATATTTTCCTAGCGACCGGTAGCGAGCCAGCATATATATATTTTTGTTTAACGGCAAGATAAATTTGTAAATTTTTCGATAAACAAATGTCTCCGGCGAAGCCGGATTTCTCCATACAATGCTGGCTCGCTATTGCTCGCCAGGAAAACATCGACACCTTGATGGGGTTAAACGTCTTAAAAAGTTGGCTGAATGGGGCCAAATGGATACAAGTCAGAGAAAGAGAGAAAAGGAGAGAAATATAAAACAAAGCAGGTGACCCCCCCTTGATATAGACAACTCAGGAACGCGTCAAGCGGTAATTTACAGTATTTATAGCTTAAGGGGAGATGGGTCGTTTTTCTGGTCCCTCCCCCCCCCTCCCTCATGTTTAGCCCCGTTAGTTTTCAGATTTTAAGACGCTCGGCCCATTAGTTTGGCGATTTTATGACCTTTCACCCCACTTCTTTGACAATATTAAGACTTTTCGTGTCAGTTAGTCGTCGAATATTTCTTGGCGAGCGATAGTGAGCCTGTAATTTAATTTTTCTATCGAAACAAATGTACAAATTTATCTTGAAAGAGGGGCGGGGTTGTTGTTTTAGTCTTGATGGAGGTCTAGGGAAGAGACTTGAAATATAATAACACTATATAATTATAAATAAGTAAATAAATACGCCATCCCCCATTAATGTCAAAAGGCGAGAGAATGCCTTTGGCCCCTCTCGTGCAGAAACCATCGATTGGAGTCCGTAAATCGCGCCCTGTCACGCTCGATATGGACAGCGGGGGATGGTGAAATAGTGTGTGGGAATATGATGGACCACTCAACCAGTACACCATTTCTATTAATTGGAGCCCGTAAATCGCGCCCGGTCATGCTCGATATGAACGGGGGTGGATGGTGAAATAATGTGTGAATATTAATGTGTTAACCCTTTGAGTACCAGCGACGTGTGGTATATATTATTCTAGTGGTGGTTATAAGCCGTGTGGTATATATTATTCTAGTTATATTTATACGGTATTATATGCAGCTTAGGAAGGATCTGTGGTGGTTATAAGCCGTGTGTTATATATTATTCTAGTTATATTTATACGGTATTATATGCAGCTTAGGAAGGATCTGTGGTGGTTATAAGCTGTGTGTTATATAATATTCTAGTTATATTTATACGTATTATATGCAGCTTAGGAAGGATCTGTGGTGGTTATAAGCCGTGTGGTATATATTATTCTAGTTATATTTATACGGTATTATATGCAGCTTAGGAAGGATCTGTGGTGGTTATAAGCCGTGTGTTATATTTTATTCTAGTTATATTTATACGGTATTATATGCAGCTTAGGAAGGATCTGTGGTGGTTATAAGCCGTGTGTTATATAATATTCTAGTTATATTTATACGGTATTATATGCAGCTTAGGAAGGATCTGTGGTGGTTATAAGCCGTGTGGTATATATTTTATTCTAGTTATATTTATACGGTATTATATGCAGCTTAGCAAGGATCTGTGGTGGTTATAAGCCGTGTGTTATATATTATTCTAGTTATATTTATACGGTATTATATGCAGCTTAGGAAGGATCTGTGGTGGTTATAAGCCGTGTGGTATATATTTTATTCTAGTTATATTTATACGGTATTATATGCAGCTTAAGCACCCGTCACACCTAACCGATTTTAGGCCAAGACTGTCCGCGACCTAAGGGTCGTGGACAGTCTTTGTCTACGTCGCCGCGAATCATGGGCCGTCGCCAACCTAACAAACAGGTCGGGATTGGTCTTCACATACCCCCTCAAAAGTTCTACAAGCGTAACATTTGAAATCAAGTCGGCGTGGGGTGAGGTAATAAAAATGGGACGGGAAGGGGACTGGAGGCTGATGGCATGTGACGGCGCTTGGCGGCGCTTGACGGCGATTGACGACGTTTGACGGGAAACGGTAGGCGTCAGTGCGGCGGCACACGTCACCATAAATGAGGTCTGCGTCAGGCGGCGTCACCATAACAACCTGCAGGGATCAGCGGCGGCTTGCGGCGACCCAACGATGCCCTAACGGTCAATATATAAATAAACGACATAATTAACCTGAGTGCCAGCCAATTTTGACGGTGTGCTTCTGCCAGTGCCAGAATTTTTGTTTTTGTTTTTTTCTTTTTTTGGCTAAATCTATCAAGTTGGGAGAGAAAGGAAGGATAATGGTAAAAAAAACACTCCCCTTGTCCATTTTCGCCAGAAATCAGGTCCCCGATGGTCCCGATGGTCCCGAAAGTAGCTGAAAATACTATAGACTACAGAGACTTTTATGGTATCGGAATGTATGGGTAGGAGGGTGGTGGGAGGGTTGTTTGGGGTACGGTGGGGGGAAGGTAGAAGCGTAATTGACTCATGTTACAAATATGAAGCCGATTGGTGAGGTAGTTTCGCCACCACGGATTTTCCTTTTTTTCCTTATCTTTGTACGGATACGCTGGAAGTGGGTGGTGGGGGTGTGGTGGAGGGAAGGCAGAAGGGTAAGGGACTTGACACACAAATATGGAACCGATTGATGCAGTCGTTTCGCCGCCACAGATTTTCCTTTTTTTTCCTTCTGACGGGACCGACAGTCAGCGAGTGGGTGGGAGGAGAAATTTGGGATTTTTGTGGTGGGTAGCCAAAAGGGTAAGGTACATATATACGTCCCTGGCACTGAGCGTGACAACACCCTAGGACGTATATATACGTCCCTGGCATATACGTCCCTGGCACTCAGCGGGTTAAATAATTAAATAATAAATATATTATCAATAACCATCAAAATATAAGATTAGGTATATTAATTACGGAAAAAATGAAAAATAACAACATTCCATACATAATTAAATTAATAATAATAATAAAATAACAGAATTAACTGAAATAATCAGTTAATAATCAGCCGTCCATACTGAAGGGGTTGCCGTGCATCGGCACAGTAATGCATATTGACGCCGCCTTACCTCCTGTCGATCCCGTTCGTCGGGTCGTTGTCAACGCGCTACGCCGCAGATCGGCACTCCAGCGGCGACCTAGGTCTCACCTTCAGTCCTGCATGGGCGCCGCTCTACCCCGTCAAGTCGCCGTCAGGCGCCGTCAATCGGCGTGGCCATCCATACTGCGTCCCCATCCAAAACTCACCCCCTCCAAATCCTTAAGCTCTCTGCCAAAGGTCGGCACTCCTGACCAAGACTAAAGGTCGTGGTTCTTGGCTCAAGTCGGCATGGTGTGACGCCTGCTTTAGGAAGGATCTGTGGTGGTTATAAGCCGTGTGTTATAATTTATTCTAGTTATATTTATACGGTATTATATGCAGCTTAGGAAGGATCTGTGGTGGTTATAAGCCGTGTGTTATATAATATTCTAGTTATATTTATACGGTATTATATGCAGCTTAGGAAGGATCTGTGGTGGTTATAAGCCGTGTGTTATATTTTATTCTAGTTATATTTATACGGTATTATATGCAGCTTAGGAAGGATCTGTGGTGGTTATAAGCCGTGTGTTATATAATATTCTAGTTATATTTATACGGTATTATATGCAGCTTAGGAAGGATCTGTGGTGGTTATAAGACGTGTGTTATAATTTATTCTAGTTATATTTATACGGTATTATATGCAGCTTAGGAAGGATCTGTGGTGGTTATAAGCCGTGTGTTATATAATATTCTAGTTATATTTATACGGTATTATATGCAGCTTAGGAAGGATCTGTGGTGGTTATAAGCCGTGTGTTATATTTTATTCTAGTTATTTTTATACGGTATTGTATGCAGCTTAGGAAGGATCTGTGGTGGTTATAAGCCGTGTGTTATATAATATTCTAGTTATATTTATACGGTATTATATGCAGCTTAGGAAGGATCTGTGGTGGTTATAAGCCGTGTGTTATAAAATATTCTAGTTATATTTATACGGTATTATATGCAGCTTAGGAAGGATCTGTGGTGGTTATAAGCTGTGTGTTATATATTATTCTAGTTATATTTATACGGTATTATATGCAGCTTAAGCACCCGTCACACCTAACCGATTTTAGGCCAAGACTGTCCGCGACCTAAGGGTCGTGGACAGTCTTTGTCTACGTCGCCGCGCATCATGGGCCGTCGCCAACCTAACAAACAGGTCGGGATTGGTCTTCACATACCCCCTCAAAAGTTCTACAAGCGTAACATTTGAAATCAAGTCGGCGTGGGGTGAGGTAATAAAAATGGGACGGGAAGGGGACTGGAGGCTGATGGCGTGTGACGGCGCTTGGCGGCGCTTGACGGCGATTGACGACGTTTGACGGGAAACGGTAGGCGTCAGTGCGGCGGCATACGTCACCATAAATGAGGTCTGCGTCAGGCGGCGTCACCATAACAACCTGCAGGGATCAGCGGCGGCTTGCCGCGACCCAACGATGCCCTAACGGTCAATATATAAATAAACGACATAATTAACCTGAGTGCCAGCCAATTTTGACGTGTGCTTCTGCCAGTGCCAGATTTTTTTTTTTTTTTTTTTTTTTTGGCTAAATCTATCAAGTTGGGAGAGAAAGGAAGGATAATGGTAAAAAAAACACTCCCCTTGTCCATTTTCGCCAGAAATCAGGTCCCCGATGGTCCCGATGATCCCGAAAGTAGCTGAAAATACTATAGACGACAGAGACTTTTATGGTATCGGAATGTATGGGTAGGAGGGTGGTGGGAGGGTTGTTTGGGGTATGGTGGGGGGAAGGTAGAAGCGTAATTGACTCATGTTACAAATATGAAGCCGATTGGTGAGGTAGTTTCGCCACCACGGATTTTCGTTTTTTCCTTATCTTTGTACGGATACGCTGGAAGTGGGTGGTGGGGGTGTGGTGGAGGGAAGGCAGAAGGGTAAGGGACTTGACACACAAATATGGAACCGATTGATGCAGTCGTTTCGCTGCCACAGATTTTCCTTTTTTTTCCTTCTGACGGGACGACAGTCAGCGAGTGGGTGGGAGGAGGGATTTGGGATTTTTGTGGTGGGTAGCCAAAAGGGTAAGGTACATATATACGTCCCTAGCACTGGGCGTGACAACACCCTAGGACGTATATATACGTCCCTGGCATATACGTTCCTGGCACTCAGCGGGTTAAATAATTAAATAATAAATATATTATCAATAACCATCAAAATATAAGATTAGGTATATTAATTACAGAAAAAATGAAAAATAACAACATTCCATACATAATTAAATTAATAATAATAATAAAATAACAGAATTAACTGAAATAATCAGTTAATAATCAGCCGTCCATACTGAAGGGGTTGCCGTTCATCGGCACAGTAATGCATATTGACGCCGCCTTACCTCCTGTCGATCCCGTTCGTCGGGTCGTTGTCAACGCGCTACGCCGCAGATCGGCACTCCAGCGGCGACCTAGGTCTCACCTTCAGTCCTGCATGGGCGCCGCTCTACCCCGTCAGGTCGCCGTCAGGCGCCATCAATCGGCGTGGCCATCCATACTGCGTCCCCATCCAAAACTCACCCCCTCCAAATCCTTAAGCTCTCTGCCAAAGGTCGGCACTCCTGACCAAGACTAAAGGTCGTGGTTCTTGGCTCAAGTCGGCATGGTGTGACGCCTGCTTTAGGAAGGATCTGTGGTGGTTATAAGCCGTGTGTTATAATTTATTCTAGTTATATTTATACGGTATTATATGCAGCTTAGAAAGGATCTGTGGTGGTTATAAGACGTGTGTTTTAATTTATTCTAGTTATATTTATACGGTATTATATGCAGCTTAGGAAGGATCTGTGGTGGTTATAAGCCGTGTGTTATAATTTATTCTAGTTATATTTATACGGTATTATATGCAGCTTAGGAAGGATCTGTGGTGGTTATAAGCCGTGTGTTATATAATATTCTAGTTATATTTATACGGTATTATATGCAGCTTAGGAAGGATCTGTGGTGGATATAAGCCGTGTGTTATATATTATTCTAGTTATATTTATACGGTATTATATGCAGCTTAGGAAGGATCTGTGGTGGTTATAAGCCGTGTGGTATATTTTATTCTAGTTATATTTATACGGTATTATATGCAGCTTAGGAAGGATCTGTGGTGGTTATAAGCCGTGTGTTATAATTTATTCTAGTTATATTTATACGGTATTATATGCAGCTTAGGAAGGATCTGTGATGGTTATAAGACGTGTGTTTTAATTTATTCTAGTTATATTTATATGGTATTATATGCAGCTTAGGAAGGATCTGTGGTGGTTATAAGCCGTGTGGTATATATTATTCTAGTTATATTTATACGGTATTATATGCAGCTTAGGAAGGATCTGTGGTGGTTATAAGCCATGTGTTATAATTTATTCTAGCTATATTTATACGGTATTATATGCAGCTTAGGAAGGATCAGTGGTGGTTATCAGCCGTGTGTTATATAATATTCTAGTTATTTTTATACGGTATTATATGCAGCTTAGGAAGGATCTGTGGTGGTTATAAGCCGTGTGGTATATATTATTCTAGTTATATTTTTACGGTATTATATGCAGCTTAGGAAGGATCTGTGGTGGTTATAAGCCGTGTGGTATATATTATTCTAGTTATATTTATACGGTATTATATGCAGCTTAGGAAGGATCTGTGGTGGTTATAAGCCGTGTGGTATATATTATTCTAGTTATATTTATACGGTATTATATGCAGCTTAGGAAGGATCTGTGGTGGTTATAAGCCGTGTGGTATATATTATTCTAGTTATATTTATACGGTATTATATGCAGCTTAGGAAGGATCTGTGGTGGTTATAAGCCGTGTGGTATATATTATTCTAGTTATATTTATACGGTATTATATGCAGCTTAGGAAGGATCTGTGGTGGTTATAAGCCGTGTGGTATATTTTATTCTAGTTATATTTATACGGTATTATATGCAGCTTAGGAAGGATCTGTGGTGGTTATAAGCCGTGTGGTATATATTATTCTAGTTATATTTATACGGTATTATATGCAGCTTAGGAAGGATCTGTGGTGGTTATAAGCCGTGTGTTATATAATATTCTAGTTGTATTTATACGGTATTATATGCAGCTTAGGAAGGATCTGTGGTGGTTATAAGCCGTGTGTTATATATTATTCTAGTTATATTTATACGGTATTATATGCAGCTTAGGAAGCATCTGTGGTGGTTATAAGCCGTGTGTTATAATTTATTCTAGTTTTATTTATACGGTATTATATGCAGCTTAGGAAGGATCTGTGGTGGTTATAAGCCGTGTGTTATATAATATTCTAGTTATATTTATACGGTATTATATGCAGCTTAGGAAGGATCTGTGGTGGTTATAAGCCGTGTGTTATAATTTATTCTAGTTATATTTATACGGTATTTTATGCAGCTTGGGAAGGATCTGTGGTGGTTATAAGCCGTGTGTTATATATTATTCTAGTTATATTTATACGGTATTATATGCAGCTTAGGAAGGATCTGTGGTGGTTATAAGCCGTGTGTTATATAATATTCTAGTTATATTTATACGGTATTATATGCAGCTTAGGAAGGATCTGTGGTGGTTATAAGCCGTGTGTTATAATTTATTCTAGTTATATTTATACGGTATTATATGCAGCTTAGGAAGGATCTGTGGTGGTTATAAGCCGTGTGTTATATAATATTCTAGTTATATTTATACGGTATTATATGCAGCTTAGGAAGGATCTGTGGTGGTTATAAGCCGTGTGTTATATAATATTCTAGTTATATTTATACGGTATTATATGCAGCTTAGGAAGGATCTGTGGTGGTTATAAGCCGTGTGTTATATTTTATTCTAGTTATATTTATACGGTATTATATGCAGCTTAGGAAGGATCTGTGGTGGTTATAAGCTGTGTGTTATATAATATTCTAGTTATATTTATACGGTATTATATGCAGCTTAGGAAGGACCTGTGGTGGTTATAAGCCGTGTGTTATATATTATTCTAGTTATATTTATACGGTATTATATGCAGCTTAGGAAGGATCTGTGGTGGTTATAAGCCGTATCGTATAAATACGATAGAATATGACTTTTGTGATCTCTTATGTCTCTGTGACGTCACGATCTCTCCTACAGCACCAGACGTAGGACGAGTAGATCGTATATTATAAGATTGTAAATAAGTTAAGTTATAAAGGGCCTAATATGCTATTAAGCAATATTGCCTTTGTCTTATGTAGTATATATGAATTTATCGTATATATTAATATAATTTATCGTATAGAGCAACCTAAATGCGGTACGATAATTTGGGCTCCTGGCGGTTTGCCAAGGCAGCAAGGTGTGCTTTCGAGGTACGCCAGAGCCTTCACGAACACCAACCAGTTAACATCTAATTTTCCGCCCTCAGTTGATCGTGCTTTTGTGCCTGTAATCACAATACACACACACTCAGCTACACCACCAAGACGCTCTCATCGACATCATGACTGACTGATAGATAAGCATACATTATATAATCATGTCCATTCCCATGTAATCATTTATTCTTTCTTTAACTTGACTTGTGTCTTGGGACCGAAGTCTCGTTCCCCATTGTCCACCACCATATTGGGTAAACGTTCTCCCTTGCCTCATTGCCACGTGGAACTATTGGTGAGTTAATTCCTGGCTAATATTAACCCTTATAACCTTACCCTATATATACATTTGTTATGTGAGACCTTTGGATATAAATTAGCTTGTTTCAGATTGAATTCAATTTAGATATAGAGTAGTTTTCATTTAGATTGATTTTATTTGATTCATTATAGCTTAGTAATATTTAACTTCCATTGATAGTTTACCACATTGGTGCCCAGACCCGGGAATTAGCTACCAGTAGGGGATTTGTTTTTCTTGGGCAATGAACAAGGGGACATATAACAGGATGCAGGAACAACTCGATAAACTGGCAAGGCTAGCCAAGCGATGGTTAGAGCCGGAATGCAGGGTCACATCGTTGTGCCTGCCTAAGTCTTGCATCCCACCCATCATCTTTCCCCAGTAATTTTCTTTTCCGTTTCGGACTTCCTGTGACTATTATGACCTGACCTAACATTTTTTCTTGTTCAATATGATCCATTAGTAGGTATTGCTATTTAGTGTACTATTTTTTCTCCATAACATAGAAGTCCGCCGGTTGGCGTCTCTTAATTAGACTATTATTTGGCCGTTGTTTTTGTAGCTTAACATTTAAATACATAGCCTATAGGCTTGCATGCAAAATGGATAAAAACGGTAAAGAGACACCGTCTAGTGGGGTGCTGATCAAAGCCCCTAAAAATCAAAGGGCGGGACTTCGGGGAGTATTAAGTAGGCTAATAGTTGACTTAAATACTTTCATCACTACTGCTGATCTAGAGGAATTGGAGGCCAGATTGGATAACGTCCAGGCTACCCACGATCGTATTACGGCTCTGAGTGAGGTGATTGTGGCTGCCATGATAGAGGAGGTAGAGATAAATACAGAGTGTGATAATCGCGCTCTCTATGACGAACCTGTCTTTAGGGCAAAGCGCCTATTACAGCGTGCTGTCACAGGTAAGAAGGGAGGCGATAATGAGGCCCATAGAAGGGCTGACCCGCAAAAAACTGTACACCTCCCAAAGCTCAATCTTCCTACATTTGGGGGCAAGTTAACCGAGTGGTTAGCTTTTTGGGACGTTTTTCGATCGGCTGTTCATGAATCCTCTTTGGATAATGTCCGCAAGTTTTATTATCTGAAGGGACAAATGGAAGGAGAGGCATTACAGTTAATAGAGGGTTTTGCAGTGGTGGGTGATAGTTATCTCGAAGCGGTACACCTATTAGAGTCCACATACGGGGATAGAGAGCAGTTGAAAATGGCCCATGTCGTTGCCTTGTTGGGGCTCGCAGAACCACAGTATAAGGTTGATGAGTTGACAAACTTCAGGGCAAACATGGAGTGCCATACTCGATCGCTAGACACCCTAGGGATTACCACGCAGGAAATGATAGTCATTATCTTGCGGCAGAAGCTTCCTATGGCAATACTTGATAAGGTAAGATCATTTGAACTGGGGGAGTTCAAAACTCAGTTCAGCAAGGAGATCAGTAATCTACAGTTGAACAAAGGGAGAATGTATGTGTCGGGAGGGAGTGAGAATGTGGAGAAGAGGGGAACAATAAGCATGACAGTGGGGACTAAAGTAAAGAAAGAGGGTGTGTATAAGAAACCTGCTCAGATTCTATGTAAGCTATGTAATAACAAACATAAATGGAGTTTCTGCATAAAATACCCAACAAATGAGACAAAACTAGCACAGGCGAAAAGATTGAAGCTATGTGTAGGTTGTCTAAGTGGGGAACATGGTAAGCAGGGACAATGTACTGCTACATACTTAAGGCCCTGTCGGCACTGCAAAGGACATCACTTTGATAAGTTGTGTCCTACAGCGGATAAAGTCAAAGACGTCAAAAATGAGGGTACTACAACTGTGACACTAGGTAGCACGCAAGACACCACTATATTGCCCACAATACAGATTCCCATGGAAGGTAATGACAGTAACAAAGTTTGTCGGGTACTTCTAGATCAAGGGTCTCAACGTTCCTTTATAAAGAGGTCCGTACTAGTGGGACTGAAGCACCGAATCGTAGGGGCTGAGACTCTTCGATTACAGGGCTTCACAGGGGTTACTGATAAACAAGACTACGAGATAGCGGAGATTTCATATTTCTATCGTAAAAACCGGTACTTTATGACTTGTATCGTAGTAGACACCCTACCAGAATATGTATCTGTGGGTGTGAAGAAGGTGGAACACGCATTACGTAGCAAAGGGGTTAACTTGTCAGATCCCATGGGAAATCAGAGTGAGGTGCATGTTCTACTTGGTGTGGATCATTATTATGAAGTAGTATACCCTGGATTTAAAAAGATGTGTGGTGTAGTTTTAATCCCCACTAAATTTGGATACTGCATGAGCGGAAAGGTGCATACTACACAGTCAAAGGTCCTGGTCGACACGGTCTCGATATATAGAGTCAATGTAACCGCGGCAGAGGAGTTGGGAAGGGAGGATTCCCAACCTAGTGACCCTAAGATGGCTGCCGAGTTCGACCTGGAATGACTGTGGAGATTGGATCACATAGGCATTAATCCTATGGAGACTGATTATGACTCGGAAGTTGCGCTACAAAGGTTTGACGAGTCTGTGTGCTACTGTGCCTCAGACAAGCAATATAAAGTTAGTTTACCCTGGAAGAACAGTGAGATAAGCCTGCCTACCAACTATGGTTTGGCATTAGGTCGCTTGCGCGCATTGCAGCGGAAATTGTCTAACGAACCGAGCACGCGCCAGGCGTATGACGATGTATTTCGGAGTTATGAGGATAGGGGCTTTATAGAGAGAGTCGATGTCAGGGAACCGTGTAAGAAGGGTAGGGTTCACTATCTAGCCCATCATGGGGTAAAGAAAGACAGCGTCACCACACCAATACGGGTGGTGTATGACTGTTCTGCCCACCAAGGACAACAACCCAGTCTAAATGACTGCCTGTTGACAGGTCCGTCCATGGTGTCGGACCTGTCCCAACATCTATTGCGGTTTAGGCTGGGGAAGTATGCCTATACCAGTGACATCGAGAAGGCATTCTTGATGGTCAAGCTAAAGGAGGAAGATAGAGATGTTACCCGCTTTCTTTGGTTCGGCGACATTAGCGACTCTGAAAGTCCCATCATAATATACCGTTTTCGGGTTGTACTCTTTGGGGCCACTTGCTCGCAGTTTTTGTTAAATGCCACAATCAGAAAACATCTAGCTGACACTCATGAGGACACAAGTAAACTATCTCGCGGATTATACATTGACAATTTGCAGGGTACTAGCGATAGTCAAAATGATTTGTTATATGCATACTGGCAAGCATGCAGATTGTTTGCGGATGCACATCTATTTCTCCGCGAGTGGGTTACTAATAGTGAAGATCTTCAGAGTTTAATACAGGTGGATGGTACGGCATCTCTTAACCAGGAAAGGTCCAGAAATTTGGGGATGATCTGGCAACCTAAACATGACATACTAACTTTTCAAACAAGGTCTTTTGCTCAGCAGACAGGAGCGCACACCAAAAGAAGTCTGTTGAGCAAAGTTGCGCAATTTTTTGATCCTTTGGGTCTAGCATTACCTGTTACCATAAGAGCTAGGATTCTAATGCAGGAAGTTTGGAGACGTAAAATAGGATGGGATGACAGTTTGCCTGAGGACCTGAATGACCAAGGGACATTGTTGTTGAATGAATATGCCATCCTATGTACTAAACCTATACCTCGTAAAGTGGCGGCGTTCGGTGACGTTACGTTACACACGTTTTGCGATGCTAGCGCCACGGCATACAGGGTAGCCATATATGTTGTTACTTCATTTGGGGCACATTTAGTTACAGCCCGGGCCAAGGTAGCCCCGGTTAAAAAGGTAACTATCCCTAAAATGGAATTGACTGCCATGCTGCTATTAGCACGTCTGGTGCAACATGTACGCGCAGCATACGAGAGCGAATTAAATATTGAAATCGTTCATGTATGGTGCGATAGTCAGGTCGCACTCAACTGGATACATAGCAAGAAGTCTCTGCCAGTTTATGTGCGGAATAGGGTAGATGAGATTAGAGCCCTTTTGCCAGACGTTGCTTATCATTATGTAAATACAAAAGAAACCCTAGTGATCTCATAACTAGGGGTATAACGGCTAGCCAGTTAATGAAGTCCGAATTGTGGTGGCATGGTCCAAAGTGGCTGCTCCATGAAAGTGAATGGACGATATGGCATGCTGTTGGTGAGGGACTTCTGCCACTGGAAACAGTGGCAGTTACAGCCCAACCAAATGAGCCACCGGGTCCTATCATGAAGTGGGCAAGATTCGGTGACTATAATAAACTAGTCAGAGTTGTAGCTTGGGTGTTGCGATATGTATCCAATCTCAAGCTTAAAGTAACGGGCCAACTCTGCAACAGGGGTCACAACATTGATACTCGTGAATTTAAAGCAGCTGAAGTAACTTTGATCAAATGGGTTCAAATAGAAACCTTTTCCAATGAATTAGAATCCTTGAAAGGCTCGAATAAGACAGTAATGCCTAATATAGTACGTCAACTACGGTTGCACCTAGACAATGGCCTCATCAGGTGTGAGGGTCGCCTGAAGTGGTCGGGTGTACCAGACGGCACAAACCGACCTATACTTATGCCAACAAGACATCACGTTACTGATCTATTGATCATACGTGCACATAGGGAAGTAAAACACTACGGGGTATGTCATATTATATCAAATTTACGTCTCACATGGTGGATACCCAGAGTTCGACAAGTAGCTCGACGCGTAGTGAGAAAGTGTGTAATATGCCAGAGACTAAAGGGTAAACCATATGCAACTGGACCAGCTCCACCTCTACCTGAATGCCGTGTAAAGCACGTAGAACCTTTCCAAGCGGTAGGATTAGATTACACAGGGGCATTGAAGACGAGGGAGCATGAGAAGGTTTATATATTATTGTTTACCTGTGCGACGTCTCGAGCGGTACACCTAGAACTATGTGATAATATGTCTAGCGAAGAATTTATGCTGGCGTTCAGACGGTTTTGTGCCCGTCGTTCATTTCCTCAACTCATTCTTAGCGACAATGCTCCCACTTATGTCCAAGCATCAAAATATCTAAAGGATATGAGTAGTGATCCTACTGTTATCACTTTTTTGGGAGAGAAGAAGTGCGAATGGAGGTTCATTCCAGTTAAGGCACCTTGGTTTGGTGGAATGTGGGAACGATGTGTCGGCATAGTAAAGTCGGGACTAAGAGCGGTTGTAGGACGTGCTCTATTAAAGAAAAGTGAGTTGACGACAGTCCTCACAGAGATAGAGGCAGTCGTGAATGATCGCCCGCTTACATAATTATGTGTACACCGACCTGCAAGAACCACTACCATTAACGCCAGCTCACTTGCTATATGGAAAACCATTGACTGCGTTTCCATCTGATTTTCAGTCCATAGTAGAGTTAGAGGATCCCTCGTTGTACTCTGAGGTAGCGGTGTCTAAGAGATACCAGTATATATCCAGGATAATCGAGGATTTTAGGAAACGGTGGATTAGTGAATATCTGCTAGCATTGAGGGAAAGGAGTGTTACTCCCTCTGGTAGACCAACGGCACCTACAGTTGGCGAAGTTGATTTAATTAAAGAAGATAGTCCTCGTTTATACTGGAAATTAGGCCGCGTATTGGAGGTATACAAGGGGGCAGACTCTGTAGAGCGGGTGGCGCTATTGAAGACAGCCACTGGAACTACTGTTCGTCCTATCGCACGTTTTGTACGCTTTGGAGCTCGATTCCGCATTGCAATCTGAGGCTCCACCTGTTATTGCTGGGTCCGAGGATTCTCAAAGGAACAACTCACCTCTCACTGATGGTGATCATGCTCGGACCGGGACGCGTCCCAGACGCGCTGCTGCTGGCGCCGTCGACTTGTGGCGTCAGAAGATAGCCTCTGGGCAACTTTAGGTTTAAGGTGGGGTTCAGGTCTTTTTTGTGGGGGGAGTGTATCGTATAAATACGATAGAATATGACTTTTGTGATCTCTTATGTCTCTGTGACGTCACGATCTCTCCTACAGCACCAGACGTAGGACGAGTAGATCGTATATTATAAGATTGTAAATAAGTTAAGTTATAAAGGGCCTAATATGCTATTAAGCAATATTGCCTTTGTCTTATGTAGTATATATGAATTTATCGTATATATTAATATAATTTATCGTATAGAGCAACCTAAATGCGGTACGATAATTTGGGCTCCTGGCGGTTTGCCAAGGCAGCAAGGTGTGCTTTCGAGGTACGCCAGAGCCTTCACGAACACCAACCAGTTTACATCTAATTTTCCGCCCTCAGTTGATCGTGCTTTTGTGCCTGTAATCACAATACACACACACTCAGCTACACCACCAAGACGCTCTCATCGACATCATGACTGACTGATAGATAAGCATACATTATATAATCATGTCCATTCCCATGTAATCATTTATTCTTTCTTTAACTTGACTTGTGTCTTGGGACCGAAGTCTCGTTCCCCATTGTCCACCACCATATTGGGTAAACGTTCTCCCTTGCCTCATTGCCACGTGGAACTATTGGTGAGTTAATTCCTGGCTAATATTAACCCTTATAACCTTACCCTATATATACATTTGTTATGTGAGACCTTTGGATATAAATTAGCTTGTTTCAGATTGAATTCAATTTAGATATAGAGTAGTTTTCATTTAGATTGATTTTATTTGATTCATTATAGCTTAGTAATATTTAACTTCCATTGATAGTTTACCACAAGCCGTGTGTTATATTTTATTCTAGTTATATTTATACGGTATTATATGCAGCTTAGGAAGGATCTGTGGTGGTTATAAGCCGTGTGTTATATAATATTCTAGTTATATTTATACGGTATTATATGCAGCTTAGGAAGGACCTGTGGTGGTTATAAGCCGTGTGTTATATATTATTCTAGTTATATTTATACGGTATTATATGCAGCTTAGGAAGGATCTGTGGTGGTTATAAGCCGTGTGGTATATATTATTCTAGTTATATTTATACGGTATTATATGCATCTTAGGAAGGATCTGTGGTGGTTATAAGCCGTGTGGTATATATTATTCTAGTTATATTTATACGGTATTATATGCATCTTAGGAAGGATCTGTGGTGGTTATAAGCCGTGTGTTATATTTTATTCTAGTTATATTTATACAGTATTATATGCAGCTTAGGAAGGATCTGTGGTGGTTATAAGCCGTGTGTTATATAATATTCTAGTTATATTTATACGGTATTATATGCAGCTTAGGAAGGACCTGTGGTGGTTATAAGCCGTGTGTTATATATTATTCTAGTTATATTTATACGGTATTATATGCAGCTTAGGAAGGATCTGTGGTGGTTATAAGCCGTGTGGTATATATAATTCTAGTTATATTTATACGGTATTATATGCATCTTAGGAAGGATCTGTGGTGGTTATAAGCCGTGTGGTATATATTATTCTAGTTATATTTATACGGTATTATATGCATCTTAGGAAGGATCTGTGGTGGTTATAAGCCGTGTGGTATATATTATTCTAGTTATATTTATACGGTATTATATGCAGCTTAGGAAGGATCTGTGGTGGTTATAAGCCGTGTGGTATATATTATTCTAGTTATATTTATACGGTATTATATGCAGCTTAGGAAGGATCTATGGTGGTTATAAGCCGTGTGGTATATATTATTCTAGTTATATTTATACGGTATTATATGCAGCTTAGGAAGGATCTGTGGTGGTTATAAGCCGTGTGGTATATATTATTCTAGTTATATTTATACGGTATTATATGCAGCTTAGGAAGGATCTGTGGTGGTTATAAGCCGTGTGGTATAATTTATTCTAGTTATATTTAGACGGTATTATGCAGCTTAGGAAGGATCTGTGGTGGTTAAATTGGTTGGTTGAGATAGTTTGAAGCCTTATTATTATCAGAGGTTCTTCCTAAGCTGAATACAATCGTCTAACAGTTGCCAGAATACGATGAAAAGGCTTCACCTATATCGAATTATGGAACTATATCTCTGGAAACTAATTTATGAATATAATTTTCTATACATCAACTACAAAATTATATATACTATTTATTGATAAGCCAGTTCCATCCGCAAATCAATCCAGATAGTTATATTTGCATGAAGAAAAACATAGGGGTCCACAATTTTTTTTTTTTTTAAATGGGCTAGAGACGTCACCTATTTCTAATTATGGAAATGTAGCTCTGGAAACGAAATTATGAATATATTTATCTATACATCAACTAAAAAACTAGATATACTATATATTGAAAAGCAAGTTTTATCCGTATATCAATCCACATAGTTATAATTGTATAAACAAAAAAATTGGGGTCCATAATTTATTTATTCATTTTTTATATTGTGTGTGTGTGTGTGTGTGTGTGTGTGTGTGTGTGTGTGTGTGTGAGTGTGTGTGTGTGTGAGAGAGAGAGACCATGGTATCTCAGTGTACCTTACCACGATGACTCATTTTTGGAATACCTATGAACGTTTTTGGTCCATAACTAGAGAAAGCATGTCTGTATACATAGAAAATGGTTGGGAAAAACACATTAACTTGCCATTAGAACATTTATTGATATAGTACTCGTGTTTTCATTTAGAAATACATTATTAGAGAATACAATAGTTATTCAAAGTGCATACATGATAAATGTATCAATCTATCAATCTATCTATCTATCTATCTATCTATATACTCAGGCCCAATCCCCGATTTTTTGTTTCCTTTTTAAGAGTGGCCGACTCAAGACAGAGCACTAAAATAGGCACAACACAAAACAAAACAGAAATCAATGAACACACAAAAACAAAATACAAAATCACACACATCTAGATCATCCAGAAGACCAAATACTATCTCTATAATAAATGTGTGTCAATGTAATGTATTGAAGAGTACAGAAATGAACTATAGTACCTACACACCTCTTTGAATCTGTATCGAACCCAAGCGAGACAATCTAATGTTCTGTTATATCCCAGAAGCTTCACAACTTGGCTTTAAAGTAAGATGGCAATCTTTTCTCGTCCCCCTTCTTCTTCATGTATAGCCCTATTTGTGTTCAGATTTTAAGACGTTCGGCCCATTAGTTTGGCGATTTTAAGACCTTTCACCCCATTTTCTTCAACATTAAAACTTTTTATGTAATTTATGTATCGAAGGTTTTTCTGGCGAGCGATAGCGAGCCTGTGATTTAAGAGGAACCGGCCTTCGGCCGGGAAATGTTTCTATAATAATAATGTACACATTTATGTTGAAGGAGGGTCTCAGGCGGGTGTTTTTTAAGCTTGATGGAGGTCTAGGGAGGAAACTAAAAAAATAATAAAAAGGTACAAACATGCGCAAATAAATACGCCCATTCCCCCTTAAAGATTCAAAGATTCAAAATCCTAGTGTGGGTATTCTAGTCCTTGCTAATACTTCGTGACATGTATGATTCCTGTAGTATAGTAAAGGGGCCCTCACACAGTCAGGAGTGCGGCCAAGAATCACTAGGAACGATGACTCCTGGTGATTCCTGCATATATGACCGCGAGTGTCCGAAATTCTATGTGCCCTCACGACAGAGTAGGAGTCAGCGGGAGTGTACCTGTGAGTCACAAGGAGTCACTGAGAGTTACTAGGAGTTACCAGAAATCACCGGGATAAAACCGCGAATGAAGTGTGAGTTATTGTAAATATTAAAAATAACGGTCATTTTCGGATTAGTGCAATATACGAGTCAATACGAGTAATACAGGAATCACTGCGAGTCAGGACGAGTTATATACGAGTCACTGGGAGTCACCGAGAATCAGTGCGAGGTGTTAGGAATGAGATGCGAGCATGCCAGGGATGGCCCCCATTCTGCACTGCCCCTATAATTGAAAGTTTCCTTTCCTCAAGTATGTCTCTTGTAGGCTATAACTACAGTCCTCTAATATCATCATTAAGTATTATGACTGTATTCATACAACATTAAAGACATCAATAAAATACGATAAGTCTGTATTATTATGTACCGTAAGGTCTTTATATCAATGCTTACTGGAGTTTACGAAACAAATATATGTAAAGTATGTCTAAAAATAGGATAGTTAATCCTTCACACATTTTCGTTTTCCTTCATTACCTAGTTCTGTAATATTTCATAATATTACCTAAAATAGGGAACAATTATAGGTTATGTTAGTTTGCTTATGTTGGGAGTTGGAGAACTTGGAGACTAAAAGTAGGGTACTGTAACATTGACCATACATTGTTTCACATTATTAAATACCTCACCTACAGTAATTTCCTTTCTACACACAATCACTCTGTTAAAGTCTTGTTGGCAATTGTACTTACGCAGGTTAATACTAGGTCTATTTATAACGTTTGACCAGGAAAACTAAAGTTGCCGTATATATTATAATTTCAGCTGAGGAGAATTACGGTTTTATATGCATAATATTATTTTTACTCCTCCTTCATTTAACTTTCAGATAGCTTCAGAATGTACCTAAAATTCATCAAAACTGCAAAATGTTCTAGAGGGGGGGTGGGGGGAACCCAAGCTGAGTAGGCTCACTTTGCTACCACCCACACCCATGAATAGATGGCCCTTTATTACATGTGCGTCCACTACAGGTATCTCTGTGGCCGCTGGGAGAGCATGCTCGTTGACTTCCAGTGGCTCCTGGTGACTCCTGTCGATTCCCAGTGACCCTCAGTGACTCGCATGTATTACGTATCTATATCCCAGTGACTCCCGGTGAAACTGAAAACTGAAACTGAAAGCTGTCCGCGAATCAGATACGAATCACCACGAGACACTGCGAGTCACCAGGACTCACTGTGAGTCGCCAGGAGTCACTGGGAGTCACTGGGAGTTCTCCGGCTCGCGGCAAAAACTTTATACACGATGAACATTTTGTCGGACAGGGCCAATCGCCCGCGACTGGTCGGGAGTCACTGGGAGTCTAACAGGAGTCACTAGGAGTTCCTAGAGTCACTAAGAGTCATCGATTTTCACCCCGAACAGGCCCGCGAGTCCGACTTTTCCCCTACTCCTTGTGATTTTAGCTCGCACTCCTGACTGTGTGAGGGCCCCTTTAGTTAAAATAGAACTTCAGGGACTTTCAACTCTTCAGGATTATTAAGCCAGTACACTGTAAGTCAAGAATAGCGTCAGGACTGGAGCCCCTTTTCGAGAACCCCAGTCCCTTGTGCATTTTTTTTTTTTTTTTTTTTTTTCCCAACTAATCCCTCTCGGGCATTTGAAGGTACCTATTGCCCAGCCATCGGGTTTAAGTTATTTCAACATTTTCCTTTATGTTTCCATGTTGAAGGGATTATCAAGACACAGACACCTATTGAGAGGGTTGGTACTGGCGTAGAACACAACCTTTGAACCTGAACCCGTGTGTTTCATATAGAACCTGGTGCCGCTGAACCCCTTCTCCCTCGTGCTTAGCCCTACTAGTTTTTATAGTTCTAGACGTTCGACCCATTAGTTTGGCGATTTTAAGACCTTTCGCCCCATTTTTTCGTCAATATTTAGACCTTTCGTGCTATTTAGGTGTCAATATTATCCCTGGCGAACGATAGTGAGCCTGTAATGTTGGAAGAATCGGCCTTCGGCCGGGACATTTTTCTACCGAAAAATGTACAAATTATTCTAGAAGGGGGATCTAATGGATGTTTTTCTAAATTTGATGGAGGTCTAGGGAGGAAAATAGAAAAATAATGAATAAATGCAAAAATCACCCAAAAAGTGAACTATCCTTCCTTAAGTTATTTCAATATTTTCCTTTAAGTTTCCATATTGAGGGGATTATCAAGGCACAGACACCTATTGAGAGGGTTGGTACTGGCGTAGAACACAACCTATGAATCTGAACCCGTGTTTTTCATATTATAGAACCTGGTGCCGATGCTGGAGAAGGTGGACTGGTCGAGGAGGGTGAGGTTGGTGATCCCGGTGGAGTAGTGGGGGTTCCGTCCCACCCCCCACAATGGTTCCACTCCTCCACCCGTAGGACGATCCAAGTAGATGTTGTACCTTAAGCCAGCTGGGGGAAAACAAGCTTGAATAATTTTATATTATCACCAACCCACCAATTAAACTTACAAATAAATCTAATTAATGAAATCAATTAAACTAATGAATAAATGTGGTACTCTAAGGATTCGAACCTAGGATACTTACACCGAAATTCTGCGTACTAACCATTATAACCATAATATAGTCATAATAAAGATGATGTAGATGTATCTCTGACTACCTGGATGGTCCAAGTAGATGTTGTACCTATGATTAGCGGAGTGACAAGAAAATTTATATTTAAGGATGATTCCTGTAGATATTATACCTATGATTAGCTGAGTGGGAAGCAGTTTGATACCTAAAGGCCGCATCACACTTAGCTGTATTTTTTCCCGTGTTGCTCGAATGTGCTATACTGGAATAGATCGGCAATTTTTTCGGGAGTTGCCCAGGGAGTACAGCAGAGAGCGGTACATACGGGAAATTCGTCGAAAAAATAGCGAGGCTCTTATTTTTTAGCCGAAGCACCCAAGAATGATTTGCACGTGTAGCGTACGTAAATCGTGTGCATGAGGTTCGGGAAATACGTACAAGCTACTATTGGCATGTAGCTACTACAAGCATGAGATACGGCCGAGTTCGTTCGTGTTCATGCGGTTTCAGCCACATGCACGTATGACGCACATGCTCCGTACGAAATTGACGTATGCAACGGATCCATCATAGACGCATCGAGTACGAATGGTTTTATTATCCATTTAGTAGGGTAATTTGCTTGGAATCTGTGACCATTTTGTTCCTACCTTTTCTCTCGATTTTTGACAACCTGAACTATTTTAAAGGAAAATTAGCTCCTATGCCCCTCTGAAAAATGACGGCTAACTCTGCTAGAGCCCAATATTCAAAATGGCCGCCAACGCCATCTTAAAAAACATGAAATGTAATATCTCTGGCATCAGATGAGCTACAAGGACGAATGAGGTTTCCTTTTTCACTAATTCTGGCATTACAAATCCACTGGAATGGTTATTGTATTGTATTGTATTGTATATTGTATTGTTATTGTATTGTATTATACTAATTGTACATACTAATCTGCCACTTCACTGTCACTACATGTATCACTGTATGAGTCACTATCAGAATCACTGTCCTCACTTTCGCTGCTATCATTACTGTTGTTCTCTGCCTGCGGTGTATATCTAATATTACTTTTTTACTGTTTCAGATGGATCGCATGCCCATCTGATGAAAATCGCCGACTTGTGAAGTGACTGAAATAATGGATAATAGAAGAGAGAGTGAAGAGTTACCAGACAAGACATTAAATGAATATGAGTGCATTTTACTCTGTGGTAAGCGATGTAGATGTACCGCAGATGAACGTTTGGAAAACATTACACCTGAGAAGTGGGAATCCATCCGGGAAAAGTCTTTACAATGGAAAGAACTTGATAAGTTTCAACATATACATGAAAATATGGATTGGGAGAAGGGACCAAAGGGTCACCACATGCATAGCACTTGTTACGCATCATTATCCAGCAAGCGCAAGCTCTCTCAAGCCGAAAAACGTAAACACAAATCCGAGGAACGTCTTAAAAGAGATGAAGCATCAGATCAACAAGACCCTTTCCCAGAGGCCAGTGCACCTAAAAGGCTCTGCTCCAGTATGGGTGTCCTTCACGATAAGACTATGTGTGTGGTGCATGAAAGGGGCATACAAGAGTAGTGATCGTGACAAGCAGATTTGACTCCTATCAACAGTAGATGCCTGGACTAAATTCAATTTACATACTGTCCGTCTGGAAGATGAGGTCATGAGATTGAGAATTGACACTCTGATTGCATCCATCCCAGATAGTCAAACAGCATTTGGGTTGGAAATCCGCTACCATCGTGCGTGCTGGCGCAAATATATAAGCGACCACAAGCCCCTTTCAGATGAAAGCACTCAACATCAGCAGCGTGTAAACCTCCGAGAGGCCCAAGATCTCTACTTTCATCATATTCGTCATGTCATCTTCAAAGACCATGAAATTCGCACACTGCAAGGCCTGCTGCAGGACTATAAGCGCATTATCTCAAATCACGGACATAACTCAGTAGTAAAATCCAGCTACTTAATTAAAAAAAAATCTTGTCAATTAATTTGGGGAAGACATCGGATTTCATGAACGCATTCAAAAGAATGTGAGTGAACTGGTATATGATACAACAGTAGTAGGTACATACATCGAGGCGGCAATATCTTCATTGGGTGTCAGCAATGATCAGTTGGTGATGAATGTTGCGGCACGACTCAAAGAGCAAGTCATCAGGACAAATACTATTCCCTGGCTCCCATATATACACGAGTTGGAGAGAGAAGAAGACCTCAGTGAGCTCCTGGTGAAGCTGCTCACATGGCTGAAACACCCAAATAAGTCTGCAATTGATGACAGTCCATCCGTCCGATCGATTGCATCTATCCTCACAAGCTACATCACTGGAAAACGCACTGCATTTGAGATAAATCTCTCTGTCTTGCTACATGGACTGACCAAGAGTAGGGAGATAGTTGACATAATGCACAAAGATGGACTGGGCATCAGTTACAATGACGTACTTATGCTGCGAGATTTTTGGGTGGTCAATGACCTCAAGTGCTCATCTGATTGCCCCTTCGAACTAGCTGAGGGTAAGCATGCTATCGCTATATAGTCGACAACGACCATACAAACAAGGCACTTCGATCCCTACAGTCAGGAATCCCAGCCTCAGACGCTCTCGCTGCCGACTTGAAATCGGCAAAGGAGGATGGCACAAGCAAACTGAAGCAGTTCTTGAATGAGAGAGTGTATTCCAAGACCAAGTCTCTCAATGACAGAGTTCCCCGTAGCAAGTGTTTGAACTTTTCAACTCAGGAATTGAAGAAAGCAGATGGTGAGAACCTGAAGGGAAAGACTGAGGAAATGGAGTGTAATGCCTTGGCCTCTGTTCTCGGACTGGTTGAAACGAGTGGTGCCCTCAAACTTCAAGAAGTCCTGCAGCCTCGTGTTACAGCCGAGTGCCTTTCCATCTTCAACATCAATGGAACCATCCATAAGGCACAGAAAAGCAAGCTTCAACAAAAACTAACTATGACTGTCATTCCAGAGCCTGATGTATACACGTCTATTATTGATATGGGCCTCATCTGGCGCCTAATAACTCCTACCATTGAAGACAGAGAGAAGGGAGACGGTACCAAGTATACCTGGGGAGATTATGCAGAGAAGTTGGTGCACTTCGTTCTAACGAGACGCATGCATGCTGAGCGCATCATTTGCGTCAATGATTCATATGATCAGAATTACACGATCAAGGACAGTGAGAGAATACTGCGCCAAAAAAAACTGCCAATCAGCAATGTCTTCATGAAGACAGAAGATAAATTTCCTTCTAGTAAAGTTTTCCATGCTCTCCTGGGTAAACCTGAGAACAAAATCCGCCTTCAGGCATTTCTTCAAACGGAATTCCAGAGAACAGCAGCAACAACTAGCACCGAGATCATCTACTGTGTAGTTGGCAGCACTGCAAAAAATCTCACCACAGGCAAGCTTGTGCCTGAGCTCACATGCTCCCATGCAGAGGCAGATACGGCAATGCTCACCATATATAGTGTGCTCCGGTCAGACAGCTACACAGCAGCTGTCGTTCTTGACACAGAGGACACAGACGACTACGTGCAAGTGGCATATATTGCTCAGAAGACAACAGGAATCATGTGTGTGAAACGCAAACGTCAGCTTATCGATGCCCGATGTTTGTGCAGTGAGGCAATGGCTGCATCCATCATACCACTTCATGTCCTCACTGGGTGTGACCACAACTCTGGCTTCTATGGAGCAAGCAAGAAGTTCATCGCAGATCTTCTGGAGAAGTCTAAAGAGGCACACGACCTGCTAGCAGCATGTGGTACACAGCTCCTAGTCACAGAACAGGTCATCAGTGATTTGGAGCGGTTTGTCATTCGATATGTCTATGGTGATACCAAAAGCAAGACCCTGGGAGATGCGAGGGCAGCGAAGTGGAGAGCTCAGAAGAAAAAAAGCACTATCCGACTTGTGCCTGACTTGGACAGTCTCCGTCCACACTTGGAGTGTGCAAACTATCTTGCATATTTGCAAAAGCATTACCAGCTCCAAAGTCACCCCTCACCGATCGGCCATGGATGGCATCTTGTAAATGGCCTATGTCTGCCTGTCCGTTCAACCCAGCCCCCACTTCCCCCATCCATACCACTACCTACAAATCCGCAGGCAGAGAACAGCACTGATGATAGCAGCGAAAGTGAGGACAGTGATTCTGATAGTGGCTCATACAGTGAATCATGTAGTGACAGTGAAGTGGCAGATTAGTATGTACAATTAGTATAATACAATACAATAACAATACAATATACAATACAATACAATACAATAACCATTCCAGTGGATTTGTAATGCCAGAATTAGTGAAAAAGGACACCTCATTCGTCCTTGTAGCTCATCTGATGCCAGAGATATTACATTTCATGTTTTTCAAGATGGCGTTGGCGGCCATTTTGAATATTGGGTTCTAGCAGAGTTAGCCGTCATTTTTCAGAGGGGCATAGGAGCTAATTTTCCTTTAAAATGGTTCAGGTTGTCAAATCCATCGAGAGAAAAAGGTAGGAACAATTGGTCACGGATTCCAAGCAAATGACCCTACTAATTTGAATGTTTTAATCATAAGGAACAGTACAACGTTAGGATGTAAATATAATTATATAAATATAATAAATATATACTGTATAATTATATAATATAAATATAATATAATGATAATATTCATGAAAAGCAAACAATAAACAAGTTATCTGATAATATTCAAGAAGTATAAGTAAGAATTGAAATGCAATATATACTTTTCAAATTAGAAATTACTATCATATATGTATATGTTTAATGATATTAATCAAGATATACACAAAGGAAAACAAATTAAAACTATTAATTAACAAAATTGATGGAATACATTAGAAATTAATAGATAGTTAATAGTATTAGTAAAAAGATATACAAGGAAATATGAATAATGAAAGGATAACAGAAGTAATAATAGAATGAACAGTCAGTGGTCATAATGTCCTCAAGGTCCATGTAGTCCATGTTGCTCTGGCAGGGGGTGGAAGAGAAGTGGTGCTGTCTGGGCCATTTGCCCTCATTTATATATGTGCCAGGGTTCTCGTGCATGGTGCGTTTGTGGTGTGTGTAATTCACATGTGTCATGCGTGTTATGTGCTTCGTGTACGTACATTATTCGCCCCCGAGTCATTTAAATTATCGTTGTATGTGTTGCACGTTCGTCAACCTGCGTGTAGCGTATTGGCAAAATACGTACGGGTGCGTATGTCGTACGTCACACGTGTGTATGTACTTCGTAAAGTCAGATATTTTGCCGAAATCCGTGCGTTGTTCGGCCAACTTGAATTTTTGGGAACTTCGGGCAATATGGGGTAAAATACAGCTAAGCGTGACACGACCTTAAGGATGATCCATGTAGACTATGACTACCTGGATAATCCAAGTAGATGTTTAACCTATAGTTAGTTGGTTGAAAAGAAGGTTGATATAAAAAGATGATCCATGTAGACTATGACTACCTGGGTGATCCAAGTAGATGTTTAACCTATAGTTAGCTGGGTGAAAAGAAGGTTGATATATAAAGATGATCCATGTAGACTATGACTACCTGGGTGATCCAAGTAGATGTTTAACCTATAGTTAGCTGGGTGAAAAGAAGGTTGATATATAAAGATGATCCATGTAGACTATGACTACCTGGGTGATCCAAGTAAATGCTTAACCTATAGTTAGCTGGGTGAAAAGAAGTTTGATATAATTATAAAGATGATCCATGTAGACTATGACTACCTGGGTGATTCAAGTAGATGTTTTACCTATAGTTTAGGAAGGATATATGGGAATTATGAAGGTAAAGACTATTACAATAATGTATTAACCTTCTTGAACGTGAAATCACAGAAGAAAAAGAAGTGATAGCAGTCTGCTTACTGAATGTTAGAAGCCTTCATGCATATGAGTTCAATATTTCTAGTGCGTTTACCCTGTACAGTTCTTATTTAATATTTTTTCACCAACCAACTTTACTTTTAAACTCAATTAATGAAATCAACAAATACATGTGGTACTACAAGGACTCGAACCTAGGATACTCACACCGAAATTCCGCACAATTATTCATTACGCTATGAAGACAGTTAAAGAATGATGCACAAGCCTACGATTTATTATGCAGTTTCAAATCCTGCATATTAATCTGAGCATGTACACTCACGCGTACTAAAAGTTGCTCAGGGTTGGGTCCTTCCTTTCCCTACTCCACCCTGGGCAGGTGGAAGGGGGGAGTCGGGTCCTAGTCTACCTCCACCTTTCTTCTCTAGCTGGCAGTTAGTGGTTAGCAACGATTGTTCTCATGTCTTGCAAAATATTGTTAAACCATCATTGCACATGCTTACAATGACCAACATTTAAAAACGATTAGGAATTTATTAATACAATATACTGCATGATTGTATTCTGAAAATGATATTCGACGTGGAAGGTGAGACATAGTTCAGTGCACTACACTCCTTACAGAGCGTGCACAATTCTATTTACTGACTACTGTCTTCTTGAACTGCTCAACTGAGGAAATATTTAAAACTTCTGAGGAAAGTTTGTTCCAGGTAAAACAGATATTAAATGGGAAACAGTTTCCACAACTACTAGTGCTAAACCTTGTCAGTGCTAATTGCCAGCCATGGTTGCGTATTGTATTCATATTGAGGCTAAACAGTTTGCTATAATCCACATTGCCAAACCCATTACATATTTTAAAAACTTGAATGAACTGACCTCGTAGTCTGCGTGCTAAGCGAGAGAGAGAGAGAGAGAGAGAGAGAGAGAGAGAGAGAGAGAGAGAGAGAGAGAGGGAGGGAAGCAGAAGGTCATTACAGCCAAGATTCTTGTAACCCACGTTGTGTATAGAGACTCATTTTGAGAATACAATCATGCAGTATATTTGATTAATGAATTCCTAATACATTTTAAATGTTGGTAATTATAAGCATCTGCAATGATAGTTTAGCAATAATTTGCATGACATGAAACAATCGTCGCTAATCACTAACTGCCAGCTATAGAAGGAAGGTGGGGGAGTTGGGGATAGTTTGAGGGTGGAAGGTGGGGTAGACTTGGACCCGACTCCCCCCTTCCACCTGCCCAGGGTGGAGTAGGGTAAGGAAGGACCCACCCCTGAGCAACTTTTAGTACGCGTGAGTGTACATACATTCCAACTGTGCTATGGTAGCCTAATGTAAAGACGTCTCTCTCTCTCTCTCTTTCCAGGCTCGCCCACGCAAGCACTACGTACGTCATCCACGTTGGATCTAACAATGTCCAACGGACGCGGTCAGAGGAACTACTTTGCAAGTACCGGAGGCTGATCAGGTCCTTCAAGGAAAAATCTAATAGAATCTTAATTTCAGGAATTGTTCCCCGGATTGATGTAGAAAACCGATTCTACAACATAGCTACCAGTACAAATCGCCGACTAGCCAAACTCTGCAGGGAGGAGGACATCGGCTTTGTCGACACGTGGGATCATTTTTACTATGATAAATCTTTGTTTTCAGGAGATGGTGTACATCTCAATGAAGTAGGAGCTGCACGTCTTGGTCGTCTGCTGAACGATGCAGTCAAGGATTTCCGTTAAAAAAACGGGGTCAACCAGACCCCAGACAGGGTAGTGTAAGTCAAATACGAACTGAAAATTCAGACAATGCACAATCAGTAACATCCAACTCTAATACTCTTAAGGTGTTTTATGTAAATGCTCGTAGCATACGCAATAAATTTGAAGATCTAGAGGAAATGGTGTTTACAGAACATTATGATATAATCGGCATTACAGAATCTTGGTTAAATACGGAAGACAGAGACTTTTTAGCCGAATATACGCTTCCTGGTTATACAATGTTTGAGAAAAGTCGGATCAATAGAAATGGAGGAGGAGTTCTATTTTTTATAAAGGAAAGTCTTAATCCCGTCTTAATGTCAAAACCTCAAATTGCGAATATAGACATATCTTACGTACTATTAAATAATAAACAAGGAACTAAAATAACACTAGCTTTATTATACAGACCCCCATCTCAATCAGTGCAAACTGACAGTGAAATTTATGAACAAATTGCAGAAATAACTAACATACAAGATACCGTAATTCTTGGCGATTTCAACTTACCCGTGACTAAATGGGGCGATATTCTTACTTCAGACTCTGGACACGACCTCTATGCTAACTTGCAAGAGAGTTCACTTTTTCAATTTGTACAATCTCCGACCCGACCCGTGGTAATAATGTGCTTGACCTTGTACTCGCAACAAAAGAAGAATTAATAGAGAATTTGAATGTTGGTGATGAATTCAGTAACAGCGACCATCATACGATAACTTTCACTTTAAAGTTTACTAGTAACAAATCAAATAGCAGCATTGAGAAAGTCCCTAATTTCAAGAAAGCAAATTTTCATATACTTAAATCAAAGCTTAAAGAAACTGACTGGAGCTTTCTGACTAACAATAACGACATAAATACATCTTGGGAGTGTTTCACAACCACTTACCTTAAGGCAGTGCAAGACTGCATACCATCGAAAATACGGCGTCCAGGCCATAATGATAAGCCCAAATGGTGGAATAAAGATATTTCAGACTGTCTGCTTGCTAAAAAATTTGCTAATGATAGATTAAAATCCTCACAAAATGACGAAGAACGGGTCAAATTTGTAGAGCTACGACACAAAGCCAAGAAGTTAATTAAGCAAAGTAAAAAGACCCTGGAGTCACATGATGCGAATCAAAGTAAAACAAACCCGAAAAAATTCTATAGTTATATCAGAAAGACAAAAGTAGTTACTTCAACTGTTGGACCGTTAGTCGATGAAAATGGAGAATACACCAAAGATGAAGTACAAATGAGTAATGCCCTCAATACCTTCTTTGCATCAGTTTTTACAACCGAAGACCTCAGTGATATCCCTACACCATCGCCGATTCAGATTGATAATTCAGATGTTCTAAGCAATATCACCGTTACAGAGAGAGAAGTATTGAATTGTTTAGATAAACTCAAGGTAAATAAAACGCCTGGACCTGATACAATCTCGCCTAGAGTTCTAAAGGAAGCTAAGAATGAGCTCTCCAAACCACTGACATTGCTATTCAATGAATCCTTGCAGTCTGGGACTATGCCTGATCAGTGGAAGCTAGCCAACGTAACACCGATATTAAAAAAAGGCAGCAAATCCCTACCCAGTAACTATCGTCCAATTAGCTTAACCTCAATTGTATGTAAAATGCTAGAAACGGTCATAAGAGACAGACTCGTAAATCACTTAGAGGCAAATAACTTACTTAAAGATACTCAACACGGCTTTCGTAAAAAAACGTTCCTGTTTAACAAACCTCTTAGACTTCTTCCACGATATCCTCAACCTCTACGATGAGAGTAAAGCTGTAGATATTATATACCTTGATTTTCAAAAGGCCTTTGGCAAAGTTCCCCACAAACTAAAAGCGCATGGAATACAAGACGGTGTGTTGAAATGGATAGAAAATTGGCTCAGCGACAGAAAGCAAAGAGTAGTCATAAACGGTAAGGCATCTAAATGGACCAATGTACGTAGCGGGGTACCCCAGGGATCGGTACTAGGACCAATTCTCTTTCTAATTTACATCAACGACATAGATGAGGGTCTCACCTGTATAATCTCAAAATTTGCTGACGATACAAAAATTGCAAATAACGTACTCTCCAAAGAACAAGTTGACGATATGCAACACAATATAGATAAATTGTCATGTTGGGCCCAAATTTGGCAAATGAGTTTCAATGCGGATAAATGTAAAGTACTACATATCGGATACCTAAATGAGAAAGCAAACTATTCGATGAATGGCACTCAGCTTAAGAATGTAAACAGAGAAACCGATCTGGGAGTAACAATATCGAGTAACCTAAAACCGAGTCAACAATGTTCAGAAGTTGTTAAGAAGGCAAACAAAATAATTGGCTTTATAGGCAGATCATTTGAGCATAAATCCAAAGAAGTTATCCTAACCCTTTACAATTCCTTAGTCCGCCCTCTTCTGGAATACTGCATTCAATACTGGTGCCCTTATTACCAAAAAGATATAAACAAGCTAGAACGAGTTCAACGTAGAGTTACCAAAATGATACCTAGCCTAAAGAACAAACCATACGAAGAGCGTCTTAGAGAATTAAATCTATTTCCTTTAACCCAGCGCAGAATAAGAGGTGACTTAATTCATGTGTTCAAAATCATCAAAGGCATCGACAATATGAACTGTAGTAAGTACTTCACTATCGACCAATCTAATTACACGCAGGGAAACGGTTGCAAAATTATTGGTAAATCTTTTAACTCACACGAATCTAAGAATTTCTTCTTCAATCGAGTTGTCAACTTGTGGAATGGGCTTCCCCGAGACGTTATAGACTGCAGCACCGTTGATTAATTTAAACTCCGCTTAGACAAATACCTCGCATCAAACCCTCGACTGACTGCGTTTGTAAATGAATAACTTTATTTTATCCCCCCCTCAGTTACTAACCCATCTGTCCCCTACTAACTTCCTAATCCTGCCACGGACATTAGTTCTAGGGCAGTAGTTCCCTTTCCAATGTTCCCTTACCCACTCTAAACCACTGTTTGGACACTTGATCCTCAGTGTTTTGGAGGACAAGCAGCCTAGAAGGGTCACTAGATATGTTGTTGCTTGATTTCCTTTGTACTCCTTTGTACTCTCTCTCTCTCTCTCTCCATCTATCTATCTATCTATCCATCCATCCATCTATCTATCTCACAAATAACGTGCCCACTGTCTTTTCCTTGGAATCACTCAGCATGTTAGCGTCAGTGATGGTAGCCAGGGTACAGGGCCGGACACAATCGTTGACTGTCTTACACGTCCCGTGGCAAAGCGTCCAAAACCAAGTCATCCCGGTGGCGACCAACTTCAAACCCGAGTACCCGAGGTCCTCCCAGGCAGTAGAAGCTGTTGGAATAATAATAACAAAATATATATATACATATACAAAAAATACTTACAATATCAGTCAGTCAGTCAGTCAGTACCCAGCCCATACTCCCAAAAGGGGTAGGGAGGATCAACAAGAGACTCGGGAAAGGAGAAAGAGGTGATAGGGGGGCTCCCATGCTTAAAACCTATTCTGTCACACTCTTAGTATGCATGCCAAGTATGGGGTCTCCATCTTGAACACTGAGGGAGTTGAGGGGCTCCCCCTCTCCCATTAAGACCTATTCTTGCACCATCTTAATATGCATGCAAAGTATGGGCTCTCCATCTTGAAGACTGAGGGAGTAGTTCGTGAACAAACATACAGACTGACAAAAAGTACTCTGTATAGTATATTATTCGTATGATCGAAAACTAGGAGAACATTTTATTATATGGAAAAATTAAGTATTATATGATTTGAATATATATCTGCAAGTATTAATAATATAATTTCCCTCGCATCATGTGAAGAGTTATTGAGTCTTACCAGTTTCCAGGAAGTGTGTGGCTCCTTGGGTCTTGATGAGTCTGGGTCGGTCTGCCTTGTTTGTGAGGTCAACTGGTCTGTTGGAGATGCGGCACTGCACCCCACCACCGTCCTCGCTCACCACAGACACAGAGTGACACACAACAGACGTCTGGCACCAATGACGACACTGACCTGAACCACAGACAAAACACTATATTGAATCACTATACTAAGACTATAATTACATAACACTATATAACACCATAACACTATAAGACTATATAACACTATATACTGAATATATAAAACTATCTAGTGTGTATATGACACTCTAATAACACTATAATAAGAAGACACTGATTGACAGACAATAGAAGGTACGATGCATTAACCCATCTGGCCCGGGTGGCTTACATAGCTCCATATTGAGCTATCTCCATGACACACCGCTGGCCTACATAGCTCCATAGCCTTATTTCATGGCTTAAAACCACTTAAAACCACACTAGAGAAAGTTTTGTTGTCATATTACCCGTGGTAATAACGTTCTTGACATTGTACTTGCAACAAAAGAAGAATTGATAGAGAATTTGAATGTTGGTGATGAATTCAGTAACAGCGACCATCGTACGATAACTTTCACTTCAAAGTTTACTAGTAACGAACCAAATAGTAGCATCGAAAAAGTCCCTAATTTCAAGAAAGCAAACTTCCATAAACTTAGAGCTATGTTTAAAGAAACTGACTGGAGCTTTTTAATTAACAATAACGACATAAATACATCTTGGAAGTTATTCGAAACCACTTACCTAAAAGCAGTGCAAGACTGCATACCATCGAAAATACGGCGTCCAGGCCATAATAATAAGCCCAAATGGTGGAATAAAGATATTTCAAACTGCCTGCTTGCTAAAAAATTTGCTAATGATAGATTAAAATCCTCACAAAATGACGAAGAACGGGTGAAATTTGTAGAGCTACGACGCAAAGCCAAAAAGTTAATTAAGCAAAGTAAAAAGACCTTAGAGTTACATATTGCGAATCAAAGTAAAACAAACCCGAAAGAATTCTATAGTTATATCAGAAAGAAAAAAGTAGTTACTTCAACTGTTGGACCGTTAGTCGATGAAAAGGGAGAATACACCAAAGACGAAGTACAAATGAGTAATGCCCTCAATACCTTCTTTGCATCAGTTTTTACAACAGAAGACCTCAGTGATATCCCTACACCATCGCCGATTCAGATTGATAATTCAGATGTTCTAAGCAATATGACCGTTACAGAGAGAGAAGTATTGAATTGTTTAGATAAACTCAAGGTAAATAAAACGCCAGGACCTGATACAATCTCGCCTAGAGTTCTAAAGGAAGCTAAGAATGAGCTCTCCAAACCACTGACATTACTATTCAATAAATCCTTGCAGTCTGGAACTATGCCTGATCAGTGGAAGCTAGCCAACGTAACACCGATATTCAAAAAAGGCAGCAAATCCCTACCCAGTAACTATCGTCCAATTAGCTTAACCTCAGTTGTATGTAAAATGCTAGAAACGGTCATACGAGACAGACTCGTAAATCACTTAGAGGAAAATAACATACTTAAAGATACTCAACACGGCTTTCATAAAAAACGTTCCTGTTTAACAAACCTCTTAGACTTCTTCCACGATATCCTCAACCTCTACGATGAGAGTAAAGCTGTAGATATTATATACCTTGATTTTCAAAAGGCCTTTGACAAAGTTCCCCACAAACGTTTACTGCTAAAACTAAAAGCGCATGGAATACAAGACGGTGTGTTGAAATGGATAGAAAATTGGCTCAGCAACAGAAAGCAAAGGGTAGTCATAAACGGTAAGGCATCTAAATGGACCCATGTAAGTAGCGGGGTACCCCAGGGATCGGTACTAGTACCAATTCTCTTTCTAATTTACATCAACGACATAGATGAGGGTCTCACCTGCACAATCTCAAAATTTGCTGACGATACAAAAGTTGCAAATAGCGTACTCTCAAAAGAACAAGTTGACGATATGCAACACAATCTAGATAAATTGTCATGTTGGGCCCAAATTTGGCAAATGAGTTTCAATGCGGATAAATGTAAAGTACTACATGTCGGATATCTACATGAGAAAGCAAACTATTCGATGAATGGCACTCAGCTTAAGAATGTAAACAGAGAAACCGATCTGGGAGTAACAATATCGAGTAACCTAAAACCGAGTCAACAATGTTCAGAAGTTGTTAAGAAGGCAAATCAAATAATTGGCTTTATAGGCAGGTCATTTGAGCATAAATCCAAAGAAGTTATCCTAACCCTTTACAATTCCTTAGTCCGCCCTCTTCTGGAATACTGCGTTCAATCCTGGTGCCCTTATTACCAAAAAGATATAAACAAGCTAGAACGAGTTCAACGTAGAGTTACCAAAATGATACCTAGCCTAAAGAACAAACCATACGAAGAGCGTCTTAGAAAATTAAATATATTTATTTTAACCCAGTGCAGATTAAGAGGTGACTTAATTCAAGTGTTGAAAATCATCAAAGGCATGACAATATGAACTGTAGTAAGTACTTCACTATCGACCAATCTAATTACACGCGGGGAAACGGTTGCAAAATTATTGGTAAATCTTTTAACTCTCACGAATCTAAGAATTTCTTCTTCAATCGAGTTGTCAACTTGTGGAATGGGCTTCCCCGAAACGTTATAGACTGCATCACCGTTGATTCATTTAAACTCCGCCTAGACAGATATCTCTCATCAAACCCACGACTGACTGCGTTTGTAAATGAATAACTTTATTTTATCCCCTCCTCAGTTACTAACCCATCTGTCCTCTACTATCTTCCTAATCCTGCCACGGACATTAGTTCCAGGGCAGTAATTCCCTTTCCAATTTTCCTTACCCACTCTAAACCACTGTTTGGACACTTGATCCTCAGTGTTTTGGAGGACAAGCAACCTAGAAGGATGACTAGATCTGTTGTTGCTTGATTTCCTTTGTACTCCTTTGTATAGCGGATGGTCTGTATAACCAACAAGAACAAAACCATATAGCCAGTCAGGCATGTGACTCCTTGCAAGCAGGCATAATGAAACTTGTATTGATTTTTCTGAGTTCAAAACGATGCATGAAAGCAGTCGACAGTGACTTAGGGATGGCTACAATGATGACATCAATCAATAGTAAAAAAAACACACATTCAATATTAATACACAATACATAATACATAATCAATAATCAATAATAAATTGTTGAACGAATGTAAATAGACCGTAGCAGTATCCGCATTCGAACAGTTCTCAGTATCATAACAATCTATCTATCTATCTATTGTCGGTCGCCTTACTCCCCTTAATGAGGGTGGCCATACACAGAAGGCCTCCAAGCGGACCCATTCCCTGTAAGAGGGACAACCATATCCAGTTTACTGAAGGAATTACAGGATTAACCCCTTCAGAAAAATGGCGTCTTTTTATCTTTGATTCTGGCTAAAATTAGATGATTGTATGCAGTTTAAAAAGGACCTATGTTACTACAAGGGTTTATTGAGATCGTATTTAGCCATTTGAGTCGTATAAGTAGATTAGAAACTATAGAAAATCGTCTAATGGTAACCAGAATATGGTAAAAATTACGTAATGGTGGTGAAGGGGTTAACCACTCAATTTAGGATCTGTCAGACTCCGAGGCCCTCTATGTATCTTGTTAGCACTATTTTTCTACAGTGGTGTTCGGCTAGTCCATCCACTAACCTGCCTTATACTTAGATAAGCAGTACGGATTTGTATCAGGTATACTCCCCTAGACAGGATGCCGTCCAAGGCTGACGAATCCCATCCACCCGGATTTTTATAATGTTGTCTCCCCTAGATGGGTTGCCGACCAAGGCTAACGAGTCCCATTCAGGGACATAACAAAACAGCCGGTATTATGTTTGGGAGAGAGGTATCTTGACCAGGATTGGAACCCATTCATTCCATGTAAATTTGGGAGAGTTGGTCACCGTAACCACACGGGGACCAGGCGAGTGTCTGCCACCCGAGAGCCCTTTCAACCCCACAAGAACAAGAACATCGTAACCACTTGACCATGAATGGATGGTCGAGTGATTACGATGCCCAACTCTCCCAAAGCTAGATGGAGTGAGTGGGTTCGAATCCCGGTCAGGACACCTCTCTCCCAACCTGTCCAACATTGCTATTAGAATGTCCATTGTTATTTCATACTGTTCAGTGTGCTAGGAAGGCTGGTGCTCATGTTTATTCTAGTAATGCAAATAAGGGATTATCTGCTGCAGTAACTCATTTTTCAGTATTTACTTTTAACCTCTTCAACACGATGACGCTTTTTTCCTTTTATTCTGGCTAAAAGTAATTGATTTATTGCAGTTTAACTCATAAACTGCAAAGCTATGGTAGTTCAAACCCTCCCGCCAAGCTAAGGTATTTGATTCTATTCTGACGAAAATCGTCATAGTTCCATATATATACAGTAATTAATACTTATCCATATGCGCTTATTTTGCTTTTAATATGAACATATGAACATTTAAGAGCAATAAAAGAAGTGGAAATAGCATTTGGGGTTGAAAAAGACGTATTATTGCCGCCTGGTCGTATCATGAGGCGAGAGCCGGGGCGGCGTATATGCTCCCTCTCCGAGCTGTAGAGCAACACTGAGGCCTTGCACTAGAAGTCTCTCTGTTGCAAGGATCTCTAGCTGCCTCGCCCGTGTTAAAGAGACCGCGTGAGGGAAATTTGCGCCAAATATTACCTGACAAAAGGAGGAATATGAGGAAAAATAGCTGATAATTGAGGATGGGGGAAGGGGGGGGGGGGAACACATATGTAGGAGTGGTAGCAAGTAATGGAGGGGAATTATCTCACCTAATCACAAATTGCTTTGTTTTGAGTGCCACTGGGGTGTTTTAAAGTTTTTTTTGTGTGCTCTAGATCTATTGAGGATGGACGCAGTGCACCACAAATACCTCTATTGAGGATGGTCGTCGTTTATGGGTTAAGAAGGACTTATGATATTCATAGGGTTTATTGAGAACGTATTTACTCCTTTGAGTTCCAGAGGAATATCATGAGCTTAAGAAAATCCTCTAATGGTAACAAGAATAAGATGAAAATTACGTAATCATGCTGAAGAGGTTAATAGAACGGATACTACCGAAGCCATTTTGTAACCTCTCCATACAGTATAGTATTGAAGGAAGCCATCTTGTAACCTCTCCATACAGTATAGTAGTGACTGAAGCCATCTTGTAACCTCTCATACAGTATAGTAGTAATCGAAGCCATCTTGTAACCTCTCCATACAATATAAAGGTCAACTTACAGGCAGTAGTGACGGGTTGTAGTTGGTAGTCTGCTGGGTCACCAAGAGCATAATCATTGACCATGTAGTAATGACCGAAGCCATCTTGTAACCTCTACACCACCCTGCCTGGTGAAGCAGTGGTGACCCACAGGTTCATCACCAACATCACCACAACACAACAAACTCCAACACCACTCCCACCCATGATGTTAAACAGCTTCGGAAGGATCTGTGGGAATTATAAGGGTCAGGACTATCTCAATTAACCCTCCGCCATAAACTCCATCACCACTCCCACCCATGATGTTAAGCAGCTTCGGAAGGATCTGTAGGAGTTATAAGGGTCAGGACTATCTTAATTGCCGACTTGCGAGTTTCGTTCTATAAGGAAGTTGGACATGTAGACTACGATATTTAACATGATTTACAGCTAAAATACAGTCGTAGTAAATTTATAAATACATAAAACCCAATTCAACATACGTTTATCCATCAGAAACTTAAATTATTATTGTATTTCTGTTTAATATCGATGTTCACGGCTCCAACTTCCTTATAGCCTGAAACTCGCAAGTGGTCAATTAGCCCTCTGCCATAAACTCCAACACCACTGCCACTCATGGCTTCATCAATGTGTCAGCTGTTTAGGGTTATGACAGTTTTCGACAGTTTATTCTGGCTGTAATTAAACGATGGTATACAATTTAGGAAGGATCTGTGGGAATTATAAGGGTAAAGACTATCTCTGACTTCCAATGACCCTTCTTAATCTAAATATAATCGTCCAACAATACTCAGAGAACAAAAGATAAGTGCGTAATCGCATCTTGAAAGGATGAAGGGGAGCCGGTCGTTTTGCTGGACCCCCTTCTCCCTCATGTTTAGCCCCATTAGTATTGAGATTATAAGACGTTCGGCCCATTAGTTTGGGGATTTTAACACCTTTTGCCCCATTTTGTTGTCAATTTTAAGACCTTTCGTGCCATTTAAGTATCGATTATTTCCTGGCGAGCGATAGCGAGCCTGCAATTTTAAGAGGAACCGGCCTTCGGCCGGGAAATTTTTCTACCGAAAAATGTACAAATTTATCTTGAAGGGGGGTATAGGGGGTGTTTTTCTAAGCTTGATGGAGGTCTAGGGAGGAAACTAAAAAAATATATATGAATAAATGGATTAATAGACAAAACAAACGGTCTGCCTCCCATTAACTATTTCTAATTATGGAAGTTTATCTCTGGAAACGAAGTTCTGCATATCATTTTCTATACATCAACTACAAAACTACATATACTATTTATTGAAAAGCAAGTTGTAACCAAAGGAAATATCCAGATAGTTATAATTGCATAGAGAGAAACAATGGTTATTCTTGACCCCTGCTATACCGGTGACGTCATATATATTTGATTTCAGCTACATGGGAGGCAGACCGTTTTTCAGGACCCCCTTCTCCCTAATGTTTAGCCAGACTATACTTTTGACATTATAAGGCATTCAGCCCATTAGTTTATCGATTTTAACACCTGTCGCCCCATTTTGTTGTCAATTTTAAGACCTTTCGTGACATTTAGGTGTCGATTTTTTCCTGGCGAGCGAAAGCGAGCCTGCAATTTTAAAAGGAACCGGCTTTCGGCCGGGAGATTTTTCTACCGAATAATTTAATAATTTATCTTGAAGGGAGTGTTTTATCTAGGGGGTGTTTTCTAAGCTTGATGGAGGTCTAGGGATGAAACTAAAAAAATATGTGAATAAATGAATTAATTATTATGTTCTCTCCAGTAACCAACTTTACTCCTAAACTCGATTACTGAAATTAACAAACACATGTGGCAGTCCGGGGATTCGAACCTAGGATGCTCACACCGAAAATCAACACACTTATGCATTGCACCACGAAGACAGTTAAAGAATACTGCACAAGCCTACGATTTATTATGCAGTTTCGAATCCTGCATACCAATCTAAGCATGTACAATATCCCAACTGCACTATCGGAGGCTATGCATAGGAGAAAGGAAATAGTAATTAACGGGGCACTTAACCTCTCGATAAACTACTACTGAACCTGAATTAATTATTATGTTCCCTCCACTAACCAACTTTACTCCTAAACTCGATTAATGAAATTAACAAACACATGTGGCAGTCCGGGGATTCTTACGAGTGGGTTAGATACTATGGTATCCATGTGTACCACGAGTGCAAAACCCCCCCTTAAACTTCTCAATTGACCACTAGCGACTTTCAGGCTATAAGGAAGTTGGAGCTGTAAACATCGATATTTTTTTATATTTTTTCACCAACCCACTTCACTTCTAAACTCAATTATGGGGACATGGGCCGGTTTTCTGGTCCCCTTTCTTCCTCATGTTTAGCCCCATTAGTTTTCAGATGTAAAGATGTTTGTCCCATTAGTTAGTCGATTTTAAGACCTTTCGCCCCATTTAGTCATTAATATTTAGACCTTTCGTGCTATTTAGGTGTCGATTTTTTCCCTGGCGAACGATAGTGAGCCTGTAATGTTGGAAGAAATTTGTCTACCCAAAAATATACAAATTAATCTAGAAGGGGGATCTAATGGATGTATTTTTTTTTTTTTTTTTTAATTGAGGGAGGTCTAGGGAGGAAACTAGAAAAATAATGAATACATGCAAAAATGATGGAGGTCTAGGGAGGAAACTAGAAAAATAACGAATACATGCAAAAATCGCCCAAAAAGTGAACCATCCCCCCTTAATGAATTCAACAAATACATGTGGCACTCCAAGGACTCGAACCTAGGGCACTCACACCGAAATTCCGCGCACTTATGCATTACGCTATCAAGACAGCAAATATGCCAGCTTAAGGGGAGACTGGCCGTTTGTTTGGTCTATTAATTCATTTATTCGTATATTTTCTTTAGTTTCCTCGCTAGACCTCCATCAAGCTTAGAAAAGCACCCCCTAGACCCCCCTTCAAGATAAATTACACATTTTTTGGTAGAAAAATTTGCCGGCCGAAGGCCGGTTCCACTTAAATTTGCAGGCTCGCTTTCGCTCGCCAGGAAATAATCGACACCTAAATGGCACGAAAGGTCTTAAGATTGACAACGAAATGGGGTGAAAGGTGTTAAAATCGCCAAACTAATGTGCCGAACACGTCTTATAATCTCCAAATAATGTGGCTAAACATGAGGGAGCAGGGGGTCCATAAAAACGGTCTGCCTCCCCTTAACCCGGCAAGTGCAGGGAGACTCTTAAGAGTTTCCCCGGGCGACTGCGGGAAGATTCTTAAGATCCTGGGCCTAAAAAAAATCCATTTAAAACACCCCAAAAAAACTTTAACCCTTTTTTTTTTTTTTTTTTTTTTTTTTTTGCCCCTGGGCCATGCCAAATATCACTCCTCCACATCCCCTCCTTCCCCCCCCCTCCTTCAATTATCACCTATTTTCCCTGTTATTCCCTGATTCTGTGGTCTATTTTAATGCTAATATTAGCGAGTTGCAAGCAGGGCGTTGTCATCACTGATACCAAGCGAGTGCAAGAGAGAGAGAGAGAGTATCGATCGACAGTCTCTCTCCAGATGTGGGGAGGAGTGGAGGGGAGGGAGGTTGCATCAGCCATAACTTATGTAACTCCCGGCCTGTATCGCCGATTTTGACCATCCAAACGCTGTTTCCACTTGTTTTATTGTTGTAACAGGTTAATACCTTTATAATCAACGTAAAATAGGCGCATATGGATAAGTATTAATGCTATTTATGGTAAAATAACGATGTTAGTGATGGGAACAGCTCAAATACGTGCGCACAGGCGTGTGGTGTCTCGTACCCCCCATGCGCATGTCTTAGGTTAACTATGATTGTAATGCATATATAAATACATAACATTGAATTAAACACACTTTCTATCCATCATAAACTTATATATTGAATATATTTCTGCAAAATATTTATGTTTACAGCTTCCAACTTCATTATAGTGTGAAACTCGCTAGTGGTCAATTGACTACTTGCGAGTTTCATTCTATAAGGAAGTTGGAGCTGTAGACATCGATATTTAGCAGAATAACCAGCTATGATACGGTTTTAGTACATTTAATAATACATAAAACCAAATTCAGCTAACTTTCTATCCATCACCAACTCGTATAATGTCTGTAGTTCTCCTAAACAATGATGGTTACGGCTCCAACTTCCTTATAGTCTGAAACTCACAACTGGTCATGTGTCGGGGGGAGCAGTATTGTAACATGAAAAATTACGTTACCTGTAGACATGAATATGCTAATCCATCTAATCTTTCTAAAGCCGGTATCACACGAGCAATTGTTCACTCAACATTTATCCTCAACACTGGTCTGGCAGCTTATGAGGTCAACATTTAAAATATTTCTGCTATCCAAGTTCATCTATCATCAGTCTAGTTTCTGATAGCAGTACACAATACTCCTGAAATGTTGCCAGACAAATGTTGATCATCGAATGTTGACTATAAAAGCTCTCGTGTGATACCGACTTAAACTTCACTCATTCCCGCAGTATTTGTTAGGTATCAAACGCTGGGAAGGGAAAGAATGGTGTGCCCCTTCTGTACCGGTGATGTACAGTCGCGCTAATAAGTCATGTCTCGTCACCAAGTATGTTTTGATCAATAATTGGTATCAGCAATATCTAAGCTTTATTTCTTCCTATCGAGTGAATTATACAAACATGTTCCTACATTTACTTGTTACGACCGGCACAACGAAATAAACAAGGGCACTTAATATTGGACTAGAAGATAGGCTATATCTGCAACAACGGTATGCTAATTCCAAACCCTCGAACTATTAACCCGGTGAACAAAACACTTAAACCCTCCAGAGTTAATCTACTGGATAACGGGGTATCAATTAACTGGGTTAAGTGTACTTCTACAAAGGCTTTCCGGTGACGGCAAAGCCTACTCACAACAGGAGTACTTACGTTAATAAAATGCTCTCAAGTAAAAACAATGCTTAAATAAACTATGACAAGATTTAATAAAGGGTTATATGCTTACGTTAACTTTAGTGTGAGTCTGAACTCAACACTAAACTCTTCAATGCTCTATGAAAACACTGGAAGTCTAGTCCTACAGCAAACAGATATGGAATCTTCTGAAAACGTCTGATGCTCTAAGATGCTCGTCAAATATAGAACAGAAATAATGCAGGGGCAGGACACCAAAGCGTGTATCTTAAATACACCAACAAGTAGGATACATATATATATATATATAACAAGGGAGTGCAACAACTCTGTGACAGCACTAATAACAGTAACCCAAAAACAGTACTTCCTTAGCCAAAGTAATAGCCAAACTGGGTTGTGCACTATGCATCAACCTAGGCTAAAACAATACGTGAATAATTGCTAAAGCATACGCAGTTAAAGTTAATAAACACAATGCTGTCTTTCTTACTAATAAAGTCTAGCAGTGGCATAAAAGGTACAGTGAGCCTAGGCAGAGCTCAAGCATGCTCGTAGCCTACTGTCTCCCCTGAACAGATTTCCCTTATCATACGTTAAGTGACTAGGAGGCTCTCTTGGTAAGTCCAGATCTCAAGTATCTGGTCTTACCCTGGCGCTCCTCAAAGGTCAACAAAATGAGGTACCAAGCATACAAGCAAGAGTAGGCAAAAGCCCTTCGCTTGTATACTGCTAAGCTCGCAAAGGATAATATTGTTACGACCGGCACTACGAAATAAACAAGGGCACTTAATAATAGACTAGATGATAGGCTATATCTGCAACAACGGTATGCTAATTCCAAACCCTCGAACTATTACGCCGGTGAACAAAATACTTAAACCCTCCAGAGTTAATCTACTGGATAATGGGGTATCAATTAACTGGGTTTTAGTGCACTTCTACAAAGGCTTTCCGGTGACGGTAAAGCCTACTCACAACAGGCGTACTTTACGTTAATAAAATGCTCTTAAGTAATAACAATGCTTGAATAAACTATAACAAGATTTAATAAAGAAATATATGCTTACGTTAACTTTAGTGTGAGTCTGTACTCAACACTAAACTCTGCAATGCTCTATGAAAACACTGGTAGTCTAGTCTTACAGCAAACAGATAAGGAATCTTCTGAAAACGTCTGATGCTCTAAGATGCTCGTTAATATAGTACAGAAATAATGCAGGGGTAGGACACCAAAGCGTGTATCTTAAATACACCAATAAGTAGGATACATATATATAACAAGGGAGTGCAACAACTCTGTGACAGCACTAATAATAGCCGCTCAAAAGAGTACTTCCTTAGCCAAAGTAACAGCCATACTGGGTTGTGCACCAAGCATCAACCTAGGCTAAATTAATATGTGAATTCCTAAATCATACACAGTTAAAGTTAATAAACACAATGCTGTCTTTATTACTAATAAAGTCTAGCAGCGGCATAAAAGGTACCAGGAGGCTAGGCAGAGCGCAAGCATGCTCGTAGCCTACTGTCTCCCCTTGAACAGATTTCCCTTATGTTACGTTAATTGACTAGGAGGCTCTCTTGGTAAGTCCAGATCTCAAGTATCTGGTCTTGCCATGGCGCTCCACTAAGGTCAACATAAAGAGGTAGCGAGCCTACGAGCAAGAGTAGGCAAAAGCCCTTCGCTCGTATACTGCTACACTCGCAAAGGAAAAATATGCACAAAGGTTACAGGCACCTAGCTCCGTCGAAGTCGTACAGGCTTTGACTCGCCATATACATAACTCAGACGACTAAAAATACCTTCCACTGTCTAGCATTAAATAGTAACAAAGAACAACTCAATAATTAGAAGCACCCAATGATAATATGATTCATGTGACTATGACTAATAATCCCTAAAGCTAGTGCAAAACATGTATGTGAGAACTGGCGCTGGTAATACAACTGGCCGACTATGGAAGTCGTATGCACTCGTATGCAGAACCAGAAGGGATAAGTAATTGAATAAAGATGAGAAGTAATGGAAAAGAAGAAGTTCAGAGAGAGAAACAGTAGTACAGGGGGTTAGATTGGGGGACAGATTGCAAGGGACATCTAGTACCAAGCACGCTATGCCAAGCTCTGCAGGAGGTACGCGGGAAGGATCCCCGCACCACCCTCCCAGGACAGTGGCCTCCAATCACAGACCACTACGTCATGAAGAGCAAGCGTCCTATGACGTAGCCTGGCCCGCCGGCCAATCAAGGGCGTGGGAAAGCCCGCGCGAGCGAGGGAGGCACACGTACATACACACACACATATTACCACCTCGCTGCCTCCTTCGCTCTTTCTCTTTAACTTCACACTGCATATCTTATACTCTATGACTGATATACAATACTTCCATGTGTCACAGACAAGAATAAAGACCACCACTGATCTGGCTGTGACTACATGAATACTAGGAAAGAAAGAATATCATTCTACGATTATTATAGCCCATTCCACTGCCCTGGCGAGTGCTAGCGAGTACGAGCACATTCTGGCTAGCTGGCCAGCGCACAAGGGTTACAGGCTACCTAGCTCCGTCGAAGTCATACAGGCTCTGACTTGCCATATACATAACTCAGACAACGACCAAAGATACCCTCCACTGTCTAGCATTAAATAGTAATAAAGAACAACCAAATAATTAGAAGCACCCAATAATATGAATCCATGTGACTATGACTCTAATAATCCCTAAAGCTAGTGCAAAACATATATGTGAGAACAGGCGCTGGTAATACGACTGGCCGACTATGGAATTTGTATGCGAGAACCAGAAGGGATGGATAATTGAATAAAGATAAGAAGGAGTGCAGAGAGAGGAACAGCAGTAAAGAGGGTTAGATTGGGGACAGAATGCAAGGGACGTCTAGGACCAAACGCACCATACCATGCTCAGAGGAGAGGAAGAAGGAAGGAGCCCCCCACCACCGGGCTAGGATAGCGGCCACCAATCACAGGCCACTACGTCACATGAAACGTAGGCGTCATATGACATGCCAGGCCCGCCGTCCAATAGGGAGCGGGTGGCCCACCGAGCAAGGAATGCACACGTACATACACACACACACACTACCACCTCGCTCTACCCTCTCTCTCTCTCCTTGCAACTAACACACTACATGTCTTATAACTCTATCAATGATATAAAATACTTCCAAGTGTCACAGACAAGAATAAAGGCAAACACTGATCTGTCTGTGACAACATGAACACTAAGAAAGAAAGACATCGTTCTACGATTATTATAGCCCATTTCACTGCCCTGGCGAGCGCTAGCAAGTACGAGTACATTCTGGCAAGCTGGCCAGCGTAACATACTCACCCTATACAACATCTGACAGACATAAATACAGCACTGAGAAAGCCAAACGTAATGACAGCTGGGGCATGACTTATTAGCGCGACCGTATTCTTCATTATATTCTGGCAACTGTTAGACGAATGTGTTCAGCTTAGGAAGGCCGTCTACTCTTTAAAAGGCTGCAGACTATCTCAATTAATCCTTTTAGCTACCATATATCCTTCCTAAGCTTCAGCTATCTATCTATCTATATGCTCAGGCCCAATCACTATTTTTTTTCTATTTATTATTTTAATTTTCTATTTTATTCTATTTTATTATTTTTATTTTACTTGTGGGTGGCCGACTCAAGACAGAGCAAGAACAGGGAAAACACAAAAACAACATAAAACAACAGAACCTAAGCTTAATAAAAATTGTCTAAAGGTCGGTAAAGAAGGGGTTAAGAATACCACCCTATGTATCGCGAGTGCACAACATTTTTCTGGTCCCCTTTCTCCCACGTATTAAGTCCCAATTGTTTTGAGTTTATAAGACGTTCGGCCCATTAGTTTGGCGATTTTAACACCATTCGTCCCATTTCTTCGTCAATTTTAAGACCTTTCATGCCGTTTAGGTGTCGATTTTTTCCTGGCGAGCGATAGCGAGCCTGTAATTTTAGAAGGAACCGGCCTTTGGCAGGGACATTTTTCTACTGAATAATGTACACATTTATCTTGAAGGAGGGTGTAGGGGGTGTTTTTCTAAGTTTGATGGAGGTCTAGAGAGAAAACTAAAAAATAAAGAAATACATGAATTAATGGCCTGAAACTCGCAAGCGTTTACGTGTCGGGGGTAACCGTATTGTAGAGAGGGGGTGTAGCGAACGTCTTGTGCCAAGGAGGTGTATCGTATAAATACGATAGAATATGACTCTTTTGTGATCTCTTATGTCTCTGTGACGTCACGATCTCTCCTACAGCACGACGTAGGACAAGTAGATCGTATATTATAAGATTGTAAATAAGTTAAGTTATAAAAGGCCTAATATGCTATTAAGCAATATTGCCATGGTCTTATGTAGTATATATGAATTTATCGTATATATTAATATAATTTATCGTATAGAGCAACCTAAATGCGGTACGATAATTTGGGCTCCTGGCGGTTTGCCAAGGCAGCAAGGTGTGCTTTTGAGGTACGCCAGAGCCTTCACGAACACCAACCAGTTAACATCTAATTTTCCGCCCTCAGTTGATCGTGCTTTTGTGCCTGTAATCACAATACACATACACATACAGCAATACACTCAGCTACACCATCACAACGCTCTCATCGACATCATGACTGACTGATAGATAAGCATACATTATAATAATCATGTCCATTCCCATGTAATCATTTATTCTTTCTTTAACTTGACTCGTGTCTTGGGACCGAAGTCTCGTTCCCCATTGTCCACCGCCATATTGGATAAAACGTTCTCCCTTGCCTCATTGCCACGTGGAACTATTGGTGAGTTAATTCCTGGCTAATATTAACCCTTATAACCTTACCCTATATATACATTTGTTATGTGAGACCTTTGGATATAAATTAGCTTGTTTCAGATTGAATTCAATTTAGATATAGAGTAGTTTTCATTTAGATTGATTTTATTTGATTCATTATAGCTTAGTAATATTTAACTTCCATTGATAGTTTACCACATTGGTGCCCAGACCCGGGAATTAGCTACCAGTAAGGGATTTTAAGGCAATGAACAAGGGGACATATAACAGGATGCAGGAACAACTCTATGATAAACTGGCAAGGCTAGCCAAGCGATGGTTAGAGCCGGAATGCAGGGTCACATCGTTGTGCCTGCCTAAGTCCTGCATCCCACCCATCATCTTTCCCCAGTAATTTTCTTTTCCGTTTCGGACTTCCTGTGACTATTATGACCTGACCTAACATTTTTTCTTGTTCAATATGATCCATTAATAGGTATTGCTATTTAGTGTACTATTTTTTCTCCATAACATAGAAGTCCGCCGGTAGGCGTCTCTTAATTAGACTATTATTTGGCCGTTGTTTTGTAACGTAACATTTAGATACATAGCCTATAG